>VWZD01000013.1:294987-319908 GCA_013396695.1 Sakesphorus luctuosus | reverse complement strand
AGTCAGTGTACAGTGGCACAGGGAGGTGAGCAATGTCCCTGCCCCTCTGCTGTCCTTCACTCTGTAATACAGAGTCAGTGTACAGTGGCACAGGGAGGTGAGCAATGTCCCTGCCCCTCTGCTGTCCTTCACTCTGTAACACACACACACAGTCAGTGTACAGTGGCACAGGGAGGTGAGCAATGTCCCTGCCCCTCTGCTGTCCTTCACTCTGTAACACACACACAGTCAGTGTACAGTGGCACAGAGAGGTGAGCAACGGCCTTGCTCCCCTCTGTCCTCCACCAGGGAGACAAGGGACCTACAGTAATGCCACCGTTTGTGCAACAGGAGAGAGCTTTCCTTCCCCCCCGAGTTTGTACCTGACCACTGGAGAAGCTGCCCAGTGAGCAGCCCCAGCTGTGACCTGGCAAGGGGCAGGGCTGCCCCAGGGAGTGCAGGCAGCACTCACTGCCTGGAATGCTGCCTGTCACCTGCTGGGGTTTGGCTGGCTGGGGACAGAGGGTGGCCACAACTCCCTCATAACCCAGGAGCAAGGCTGGTGGCATCAGCAGCATCACAGCTGTGGGGGAAAAGGGGCCCTGCTCTGTCATTCCTGGACACAGCAGGGGGAGAAAGCACATCCCAGCTTAGGAAAGTACCACCTCAAAGCGAGCCAGGTTCAGTGAGACACCTTGGAGAGCCCTCTGCAAGGTCTGCAGATGAAACTGTAGGTTAAATCCCATCCTCATGTAGAAAAGCCAAGTGTGAAAAGGAACAGCTCATGTTCTCTTCAGCATGCAAAACCAGAGGGGCAACAGATAAAACCCCCCATATGTGATCCCTCCCAACTCTTCTGGATGCCAGAAACACACAGGAACTGAAAAAGAGTTTTGCACCTTTTTTCCCTTCCACACAATGTCCATGGCACAGAACAAATCCAGACAGTAACCTGGCATACAGCAGATGCCACCTGAGAGCTGTGGCTGCTGCCTCTGCAAGGACTGGGGATGCTCCATCAGAGAGCCAGGACAGCACAGAGGGCCAGTCACTGCCCTCCATACACAGACTGCAGATGCTCTAATCATACTCATCTTCTTCCTAATAAATCACAGCTTTATTTGAAGGCCTCGTTAGGCTTAGGAAGCAATGGCAAGGCTAAGCCACAGCCTGCTTGCTCTCCAGTGCATTGGAACAGCATTATCCCAAGTGCACACAGCTGAAAGGTACAACAGCTATAAGTGAGGGGGAGAGTTGGCCTTGTCTCTACAATCAGCCTAAAATGATAGTTAGATCCATATTAAGTAGGGAAAAAACCCCAACCATTAGTTTCCTAGCTTAAACCTCTCAGTGAAAACACACTTTAAAATCTGATACTAAACAGCCCAGCCATAGTCCTGGTACAAAATACAGCACTACAGATGACACACTGGGAAAAATAAAACAAAATTAACATACCAGTGTTTGTGGCTGGACCACTGTACCATTACTGGCATTTTGCTTATGTAGTGATTCCATTGGTGTTTTGCATTACATGGCAAAACCATAGGTTCCCCTTCTAAGAAAAGAACTGCTTCATGTGCCAAATGGTACATCTGGAGAGAAGGAAGAGAAGGACTGCCAGCCTGCAACGGTAACAACAGAGAGAGATTGATCCAGTGCCTGCTGGCAAGGGTTCTGCATGATGATGCTCCTCACAATATTCCTATTAAGAATCACATTTTGGTAATGTATTGCCTAAAGCTTTCAGGCTGGAAAGCATCTTTAATCCATTATTCTATGGCTTTTTATTTTTTTGGCAAATCCTACAGCTGCAGGGGAGACTACTGTGGTTTTGGTGAGATAACATGTGTTATTAGTGCTTTGCTTTAGCTTTTTAATTAAGTTATGCTGTCAGAGACACTATCAGGCACAGAAATTGTTTGATCTTCAAGTGAGTCATTTAAAAGGAAGCCTTTTGCCTGATAGTTTGGATTCAGTGCCACGGGGTATTTCAGGTTCAGCACATGCTTGAGAGACACAGGTAGGGAGCACCTACTGGGTCACACACAGCCCATTCTAACACACACTCCCAAAGTGTATTACACTATTACCAAACGAAGTCTAGCTGGCCCTCCAGGCAGGAGTTCTGCTGCTCCTCTGGGAGGTTCTGCACAGCTCCAGCTGCTTCTGGCAATGGGATTCCTGCAGGAGGGACCTCAGTGCCCCTGGTCACAGGCTCTGTGTGGCTGTGCCACTCCACGTGGAGCCCTGCAGTGCACAGCCCTCCAGCCAGAGCTTAAATTCCATTTGTGCCTCCTTTTCAGCAGAGTTCTCTTCCTGACAGTGCCACTGGAAGGAAAAGAAACACGCAGAGCATTCTGGCCTCAGGAGCCTGCAGGTCACAGGACGGCACAAGCAGCAGCCCCAGGGACACAGAACTGGGGCTCTGCTCCCAGCAGGTGCTGTGGGAGATGCTGGGGCAGCCAGGCACACAGGGACTCGGGGTGGGGCCAGCTCCTCACCAGTGCCACATGTGCCAGCAGGCAGGGCAGGGGTGCTGAGGGGCCTGGGAGCAAAGCTCTGCCAAACCACCCCAGAGCCCAGCCAGGCAGGTCTGCAGCACTCACAGGAGAGGGAGGGCTCTCTGGGTTTGAGTTTTTAACAGTCCCTGCATTACAAAAGGCCATCCAAGAATATGCAGTATGTTTTTCCGCCACAGGTGAATGATTTTCCAAGTGAACACCTCCCTGACTGGGAGGTTCTAGGCACATTCTCTGGAGTTTTGGGTAAGAGGCCTACCTGATAGATCTTGCAGCAGAAGTTTCCCAAAACATGGCTCTGGAGCTGTTCACAACCAGTCTGAAATAATCTGTGGACCATATTAAATACTCAGTGGAGAAAGCAAAAAGTGCTGTCTTTTCCTAAGAAGTATTCCACCCAAAATAATTCCAGAGAGCAAGGTGACATAGCTGAGGCAGGACACTTAACAGGGCAGCAGGAATGTTTCAGGGATGACACATCAGTGCACCTGACAAAGTAGACACAACACAGGTGAAATATCTGACATTCTGTAAAAGCCTGTGGGTCATTGTTACACTCAGTGCTGCTTTCTTAGGGCTGGGGAGGGGTGGGAAGAGACGTGGCTCTCCGGGTTCCACCCCCAGAAGGTGCCTTTGTGTGTGGAATTCCTCCCCAGTTACACAAGGATGCTCAGAGTGGGCTCAGACAGAGCTGCTGGGTCTGACCCCCTTGCACCCCTGCTCACTGGGGTGTGGGACTGTGCTGCACAACTCCTGCCACTCCAGACTTCAGGCAGGTAAATCCCACCTCCCACAGCACCAGTGAGTCCTGACACACAGAATTCAACCCACCCCGACCTTCTCAGAGCCTCCTCACCCTCTGCCCACACAGACACTCTGCAGCTGGCACAGGAGGCTCCCTGTCCCACCTCCTGCAGTGCAAACCACTGTGTGTCCCTCCAGCTGGAAGCACCTCCTCATTAACTCACCATGCACATTGACAAACACACCTGAAGTTTGCAAATGGGTCAAGTTGGGCAAACAAACTCACCTGTCCTCCAAATATATTGACATTTTTCACCTCTCACAGCACTTCCTTTATTTTCCCAAAGATCACAATTTTTACATTCCAGGAGATAGTTTTCAGGAGTGCCCTTTGGTTCCTCCTGAAGAAACACGTTTGAAAATCGATCTTATCTAAGTTATTTCCTTCTCTGACACAGGATATTAATGGCAATTTGAACAACAGACCCAGAGCAGCATCTCTGACACCAGGGGGATGAGGAGTTAGACACACTGCAACTTTCCAAACCTCTCTGGGGGCTGATCTCCACCAAGTCTTTTATTATTTATTTACTTTCAAGGCCCAGACCTGTGCTCATTTTATTGAAAATCAGCTCTGAGGTCTTCCCAGTGCCATTTAACCTGAGACTCTTATTTTAGTGTCAGACATCAAATCTACAAATACAGCTCTCATGTCACACATGGTGAATTTTTACCTAACTTATTTTTACAAAATAAAAAGTTTGCTTTTCCTGTAGAACAATGTAATAGCAAAAGAACAAAGCTGACAGTGAAAAGAAATGTGGTGTGGTTTTATCCTATGCTAATGTGACAGTTCCTATAATTCCAATCTCACAGTAACAGCTGAATTAGACACAACCTCCAACAACAGACTGCCCCAAGCCTGGCTGTCTCACAGATGGGGATGCAAAGGTTAAGTGACTGCCTAAAAGTGACACAGGAAGCCTGTGGCAAAGCCAAAACCTGATTCAAGAGCTGCTGATTTCTGTCCATGGTGGGAGCCAAAGGCTGTTGTGCCTCCCAGCTCGTGTCCCAGCTCTGTACCTGCACAGTGCCTGCACTCACCAGTACAACTGCTCTCAATCCCAACAGCAAACACCAGCTCTTACCTTGGACAGCCCCATGTGTGGCCCCAGCACTCCAACCTGCCCTCACACCTGGAGGGGGGACCAGGAGCAGCTCCCACCCCAGCAGGGACAGCCCAGCCCACCCCAGCCCCCAGAACAACCCCCAGCCCCCCAGGCACCATCTGCCTCCCTCCCAGTCCATGTACCAGGCCTGCACACCTGGCAGCAGCAGGGCACGGCATCTCCCTGGTGCAGGAGGGTGTGGAGGGCACTGGTGGCTCAGCAGCCCTGCCCAGGGTGGCCTGGGGGGCCACACTCACCTGGAGCTCAGCAGTCCCACTGCTGGGGCTCTCCCAGGCACCTCTGCAAACACTGGTGCACACCTTCATTCCAGGGAAGCAAAGCCAGAGCTTTCAGCTTTTATCTGGGATAGCTGAGAACACAGACAAGGAAAGCCTGTGTGGGAGGGAGGCAGCCAAACAGCACCAGCTGTCACCCCCATGTTGCTGCCTGTGAGGGGAACAGAGAGCAGAGTGTGCCCTGCACAGCCACCCCACTGGGCTCTGCCTGGGGCTGCCAGGTCCAGAGCTGCACACCAGTGTGTGCCCTGGCACTGGGCACCACCACACAGCTGGGGCACCTCTTGTGCACTCTGCCTAAAGAGACCTTGATGTGCAGAGCCAGCAGCTCCCACACATCTGATACAAGTGCTGAGGGAAAAAATACAACGGGAAGAATGTTTGTACAGAGCAAGAGATGGGTGTGAAAGAGCAAGAGATGGGTGTGAAAGTCTACAGCATACCCCAAATCTTAAAATCAACCACTATTTTAAAAACAGTGAGTACCTCTCTTTTAAAAATCCCCTCGTTTTCCCAGACACACATACCTGTGTGTATTGTTCCCAAAGCCAGCCCACCCAGCGTGGTTCTATTAGCCAGACTCCAGAACTTACAGTAGGTCAGAAATGGAAAGCTGGATCCTGTCAAGGGATGCCAGAAACCTCGTGATTAAAAAAGATTTCAGGGATGAAGTTTCCCAAGTAACCACAGCAAAACCACATATTGATCCCTCGAGCTCAGCGCTCTCCCTTTCCCAAGGGAAAGGGCTGTTTACATCAGTTTGAGAGGAAGTGGTAGAGAGAATGACTGTAACACTGCCCTGTCCAACATGATTTCCTGGCGCCCTCGGCATCTGCTGCTGCCTGAACTGCATCTGCACAAAGGGTACGTTTGCTAAACTTCTCACAACATGTGAAATCCAACTGGTTTGGAACAAAAGAATCCAATTTAGGTGATGAGGGATACACAAAACCATTGCCATCTTGTCCCTCTCAGTCCACCAGCAGGAGCCAGCAAAAATTTGTGTTTGAACCCCACCAGCACCAGTGCAAATGTGTTACTCAGAAATCCTGGGACAGAATTAATTTCATTAATTTCTAATCCCTGTCTCCAGCTGGGATAGTTCCCAGAGGAAACTCAGGAAGCTGTGGAGTGGCATGACAGCAAAGAAGGAAAAGAGCATGGCAAATTATGCTCCTGCTCCACAACACCCTGGGCAAGTCACTGCCATTTCCCTTCCCTGACAACCCACTGTGCCTCCAGGCTGTGCTGGGCATGCAGCAGGATCCACAGGGTGCTCCTCAACTCCCAGGGACTCACAGGCTCCAGTACTGATCAAAGGGAGAGGGACAAAATGCTGAGCATTTTCTGTGAGGGTTCTGCAGCTTAGCCATTCACAACATTGGACTTGTGATCCCATTCACTTGGTTACCCCACCAATAACACAGGATATTCCTTCCTTTAGGTTTATTTTTATGGAATGACAGGAGATGCCAGGACAGCAGTGAGTGAAGCAGAAGGGATCTGCTTGGCATTCAGTGCCTGATAGTTGCTAATGCTGTGGGTTGGAAAAGTTTAACCTAGAATTTGCCTTAAAAGAGGAGGGGAAAGAAAGGTAACAAATAAAAGGAGATAAGTGGCTGTGGTGGAGGAATCACCCTTGGGATCCAGCATTTGGAGACCTACCAGTGGATGTGGCACTCGAGGAGAAGGAGCACTGCTCTTCCCTCCATACCAGCTTCCACACAATCCTCACCCATCTCCAGCACAACCTCCACAGCAACAGCCTGTCCTTGGCATGACCCAGGATTCCAGCTAGTAAAATCCTCCTCTCTTCCCCCCATTCCCTCAGAAGGCATCACTTTTCTATTTTAAAAATATCAAGTCACCCTATCTCAGCTGCATTATAAACAAAGACAAACAAAACAACCCAAAACAGTTTTGTGTGTGTGGAATAAGGAAAAAAAACCACTTCAAACCCAAAGAAGTTTCCAATAAGTCACTCATTGAAATTCAGGAAGAAAAAACCCCAAAGGGTAAAAATACCCCCACGTATCCAAGTTCTCTGAGGCCATTTCTTTCCCTCATCTGTGTTCCATCATCTTCTTCCTTATCCAACAAAGTTGTGGTGTCCGTGGGAGTATGAACAAACACTGGTGTGGCCACGGGAAGGAACTGTGTGTCTGGCAGCACAAGCCACGCGCTCTGCCGGCTGCAGGAGCCCAGCCCTGCCCCAAGCAGCAGCAACACTGAGGGCAAAGCAGAGCGTGGCCACCCATCCACAGGGAGAACACTGTAAGCCCTGGAGGGCACACTGGGACCTGGGCTTTGCCCCAGCACTGCCAGCTCCACCCTCAGGGTGACCAGGCAGCAATGAGGGGCTTCTCCCTTTCAGAGTCCCAACCCACCTGGTGGCCATTAACTTTATCTGAGGACACTCTCAACCAGAGCAGCCCTGGGAGAAGGACTTGGGTGCTGGTGGGGGAGAGGCTGGACATGCCCCATCCCAGAACCCTCATGCCCTGGGCTGATCCCACAGCGTGGGCAAGAGGGCAGGGAGGGGACTGTGCCCCTCTGCCCCCCAGGTGAGCCCCCCCTGCAGAGCTGCCCCAGCCCTGGGCCAGCACAGCCAGGACATGGAGCTGCTGCAGAGAGGGCAGAGCGGGCACCAGGATGGGCAGAGGAGGGAGCAGCTCTGCTGGGAGGGAAGGCTGGAGAGCTGGGAGTGTGGGAAGCTTTGGGGGACCTCCCTGTGGCCTTGCAGGGCCTGAAGGGAACCTGCAAGGGAGATGGAGGGGGACCATTTCCAAGGGCCTGGAGGGACAGGGAGCTGGCAGAGCTTTACAATACATTTATCCACATGTTTTCAAGAGGGAAGAAAAAAAAGAATAAAAAGACTCATTACACTACTAACTTCTTACTACACCGTGTGATCAGAGATCTCCCAATTCCCAGGAGAGAGTTTCTTGACATCTTGTTGCATAAACACTGTGCTTGTGCAAACAGATCCGAGAACGATCCGTAACCAACGTCACAGTCTGGCCAAAGTTATCCACGAGGAAGTATCTTCATGACCAACCTTCCCTTAGTGGGGAAAAAAAAGAGCACAATGTAATTCACACTCCTGTGCTGTCCCTCCATGGCCCAGCCCCAGAATGAACACATTTACAATGAACAAATAAATAATCATTTTATGCTTACCTGCATGCCTTCTCCTCTTACAGCAGTCTCCTCAATTCAGTTGGAGCTTGTCACTCAGGGTGCAGACAAGCCCTGCCAGGCACCTGTTAGTGAGTCAGTGCAGTGTGAGGCTGTGGGGCATGAGGGATTGTTGACACACGGGAGGCCAACCATGCGCTCCTGGCGCACGGTCCCGCCCTGGCACAGCGCGGTGTACCCGCGGCACAGGTGACTGCCACCAGAGAATGCCATTGCTCAACAGGGTGCCCATGGGAAGGGTGCAGGTCATCTGAGACCTGCTCTGGGAACCTGCCAGGGACCCCAGCACTGCCTCGGGTTTGCACGGAATGGAGGAGATGTGGCCACCTGCAATGAGGATAAACAGAACAAGGGACAGGCAGCAAGAGCCGAAAGGGCACCCCAACCAAAAACTGGTTAGGCTTTCAGGTGCCATGAAGGTTTCAATAGCTAAAGAAAAAACAAATCAAGTTCTCAAGCTTCTGATTTAAAAGAAAGAAAGATGAAGAAAAAAATTTATATTAAAGAAAAATTTTCATTTTTTTTAATTATTATTTTTTAAGGAGTCCAGGATGTGGATGGTTAGGATCCTAGCAAGGGTCAATGTCTCCTCATAGAAAATGACTATAACATGCCACTTCTCAAAGTTTAACAAAAAAAGTATTTCTCAGAAAATTGAATGTAACTAGAAGGGGGGAAACCTCCCCAGATTCAGGAAATAAAAGCTGTAAGAGGAACAAATGTCCAAGGGACAAGTGAACATCAGAGTGGAACAGCCCAGCACATGAGCTGATCTGCACTGGGGAGAAATTACCTCACCAAGAATGAAAGGCTCAAAAATAGGTACAACACCTGACTGAAAAACTATTAATACACAATGAAACCCTTGTACCACCTGCACCTTGGCTTTACTTTTGTAGTCATGTGTCGAGTCAACGTGAAACACCCAGTGACTGAACAGCAGTGTGAGGTGAGGAACAGTCAAAGCTCACTGGACACAGCCAATTAGAAGCACCATGTAGCACCAATTTAATAAATCAGAGTAATTTCCATACCTCTGAAGGATGCAAAGGCCACACGGTGGGAACCAGCTTGGGAGATTGCCTGATTTCAAGCACAGAACTACTCCCACGGACTTTGAGAATGTTGCCCAAACACTTCAGTTCACGCATATGGATATAAAAACCCCACCTGTGGCAGTGAAGGTCTTGGTTGGGAATCCATCACTGGAAGCACTGAGCAGCTTTCCAAACCAGTGGAAGTTGTAACCCTCCCCAACAAGTGCAGAATAATGTACAGAGACCCTGCAGCTGAGGTGAGAATGACCAGAGGCCCCACCAGCTTGGGCAAACCCAGCATGTACAGCCTCTCCCAGCATCCCACCAGAGAACTGCTCATCAATTTTCCACATGGTTTACACAGGATGTTTCCTGCCCACCTCTCCACAAGACACAGCTCAGAAGAACCTGCCCACTTTAAAAGGTTCAGCCCCATAACGAGCCAAAGGACTGAATTCCAGGAGATGACAATACACTCAGCTCAGGGCCCACATGTGACCTACTGTACTCTACAGAAAAAATAATCCTAGAGCAGTTCTGCTAATTTCAGGTTAGTCTTTCAAACTAGTCCTCTCCCCCATCCCTCTCTCCCCCTGATCAGGTTTTTCCCATTCCCAGTGAGCTTTAGCAGCCTGCCCAATGGCAGGTGGGTGGAGGCGCTCCAGATACTCTGTTTGTTGGTAGCCCAGCAGTTATTTGTGGTTGACTTTCTTGGTTGCCCACAGGAATTTCCAGGGTGGTGTAAACAGACAGATGTGGGTTCTTTTCTGCTATACAGATCACACCATAGAGAGATATCAAAGGGAAAAACCAAACCCATGAATAATGCACCAGTGGCAGCATCTGAAGCTCTGAACTTTAAAGCCTGCCCTCTGAATTTATTGGTTTAATTGGTGGGTATGGACATTTAGGCCACCAGACAGCTTTTGGAATCAAAACAGCACTGAAAGCTTTCCCAAATATTCAGAAGTTCCTACAAAGCACAAGTAGGCTCCAGGCCTGGCAGCCTCGGAACTGCTCCCGCCCTGACAGCACTGCCCAAACTGCCTCTCCTCCCTCCCCTCAGCAGCACAGGGGCTTCATCTTCACTTCAGGGAGGGGCTCAGCACTGCTGGAACACTGGGAGCAAAAGGGGAGGGGCCTGAGGGGAGGGGGACAGGGGCAGATGCTTTGCTGGTGCACATTAGTGAAGCTCCACTGATCTCAGATTAACTCATGAGCCAGGAAATTTGGTCCCTTGTCCTCTTTGTTTCTACTGTTCCATTATAGAAAAACTACTTTTGCCACGTGATTTTTGTGTGCCTTGAGCTTGCAAAGGAGACACATGGTGGCATCTTTTCCCTGGAGATGAACAAGCAGCCCATGACTGAAATCCCGTTAACTCAACGGTGCCACTTGGTTCTCACTCCGGAATCACCAGCTAAAGCTTTGCTCCTCGTTTATTTTTCCAGGAGGGTTTGTGTATGTTCCTGTCAGTCTATTTTGGAGCATGGCAGGTTACAGAGGCACTTTGATTCATGGCTGGACATGGATTATTTTCAGTAGAAGCCAAAGGGAGTCTTGGTTTTACAGCCTTGCACTGTCATCTTGCGGTTGCAGCGCTCAGTTCCTCACCCTTATTTGGACATGCCTGGCACAGGAATTCGATGTGAGCAGGAAGAAATGGAGATTGCCTCACTCCCGGCCCTGCTTTGTTTGGAGGCCTCCTTCCTGCCACTCTTGTGACAGCAGGCACACTGACCTTGCCAGCTCTTTCCCCTTCAGTTCCTTCCATCCCCTTCCTTGGCCAGAGGAGAGCGTGACCTGCTCCATAAAACCATCATTCTTCAGAAGACTTGTGCCCTCCAGACCTGCAGCACCTGCACTATGGACACACATTCCAAGACCCAGTTTGAAGGCAGAGCTGTGCAGTCCTCCCTCCTGCCTCAGCTTTAAGAGGGAACACTCTGGCACTGCCAGCTCCTGGGAGGGGACACATCTTGTTCACAGCTGAGGCAAATCACTTCCAACACCTCCCTGGCTTTTCCCACTTTCCCACACCTGCAAACAGCAAAGATTTTTGCCTCTTTTCTGGGCTGTCCAAGACACCAGCCAGAGTGGGATTCTCCCAAGGTGTTCATGTCCTGAGCTTGGCCCAAAGGTAGGAGCATGCCCTGAGCCAGGCTGCTGCCCTGCCCCTCCAGCTGTGCTGCTCTCCCAGGGGCCTCCTTGTACCTTCCTGATGGCTAAGGAGAACCCAGGCTGCTCACAGAAACCCCAATCCATCCCCTCCCAGTGCAGCCCGACCTAATCAGCTCAGTGACTGACCAGGAATGAGGGAATCAGCCCAACTGGTTACCTGGTGTGCACTGATTCCAACAGCTGCAGCCCCTGTCCTCCTCTACAGGCAAGAGCTAAACCTCCTATTATACAGATTCTTCCCTTCCCTTTTACCAACACCAGGAATCCACAGCTCAAAAACCTACATTATTTCTATTTGTGCTCTTCAGTCATTTCTTTCAAGTTAGAGAAAAAACCCTCCAAAGGTCACTATTGTTACCTTCACTTTCAGCTTCTCTGTTTGGGCTGCCAATACTCTGAGGGAATGTTTATTTTTACAGAACCCACTGTTAACATGAAAAGTCAGGAGCAAAAAACATCAGAAATGGGTTTCTAAGGGACCTGGGAGGGAAAACACTACTTGGATTAGAACTGTGTTACTATTGTTTCCCTGAATGGAATCTGGAGTAAGGATAGTGAATTCCCCATTGTCAGAAACTAGTGCCTACAGTCTAAATATTTATATTTAAATATTATAGCAAACAGTTTAGATGTTTAAATAAAGCCAGTTTACTTCAACTGGGTTTTTTCATATGCGAAAATCATGGTGATCTTGCAAATGGGTTGCCACAGATAGATTTGTGCATCAGCCCAGAATCTCACTGTGAGCAGAGGGATCTGCTGTGGCCTTAGGAATGCACTAAAGCACCACTCAGAGTACACATGGGGTTCATGCTTTCCAACTCCTCAAATGCGAGATATTTATGCAGCATTTTTCTTTTTTTCCCCAGCTATAAGGCATTTTGAAATGTCAGAATTATCTACTTCATCCTCACAGGTGGAAAATTACATTTTGGGTTAGCTTGAGGAAAAAAACTTCTTCAGGCATAAAATGTAAAACCACTTCAGAAAGAGGGCTGAAAAATGATGGGGTGCTCTGGAAACTTTGGGAACTGAGAGCCACCACCAGTGTGGCTGCTGTTATCAAATACAGGGGCTGAAACCATAGAATCATGGAACTATTTGGGTTGGCACAGCCCTGCCAGCCCCAGAGCCCACCCTGTGTCCACCTTGCCACAGCCCTCTCAGTCCCTGGAGCCCACCCTGTGCCCCATGCCCACCTTGGCACAGCCGTGCCAGCCCCTGGAGCCCACCCTGTGCCCCATGCCCAACTTGGCACAGCCCTGCCAGCCCCTGGAGCCCACCCTGTGCCCGATGCCCACCTTAGCACAGCTCTGCCAGCCCCTGGAGCCCACCCCGTGCCCGATGTCCACCTTGGCACAGCTCTGCCAGCCCCTGGAGCCCACCCCAGCCCGTGCTGCCAGGCTCCCAGGCAGGCTGAGGGCTGAGCTCTGGGGCCCACCTGGAGCAGCACGGGGGCGAGGGGACCCTGCCAGCACTGCCAGCCGGCTGGGAATTGGCACCCGCGGCTGTGGTTGCTGTGATGTGGCAGCCCTGGGCCAAGAGCTGGCCTGGGACCACCAAGTCACTTCAGACAGGCCACTAAACACCCATGTGAGGGTAACCACGAGGTCTCTCCAGCTCGGGCTGCACTCAGACTGGGGACTGGGAGGTGAAAAGGCTCCGTGTTCAATTACCAGTGCCCTGAGTCATCCCATCCACCCGCTGTAGCTGGTTCAAAGAGCTCTGGTAAGCAAGAGCTGAGGACGTTACATGTGCTCAGACTGCTAAAAATACACATCTGAGAGGGCAGGGGAAACATCAGAGCACTCAAAAGGACATTTTCCTGTCTGTTTAAAAAGAAAATAAAGGAAAAAAAGGAAGAAAATAATCGTGATTCTAACACTTCCAACTTTTTTTTTCCAAATATAGAAGAGGCTCCCCTTGCCCACACCCTGCTTTGCCATTCCAATTAATTCCTTGCAAATACCTCTAGAATACTAAAGAGAGACTGTTCTTAGAAAAAAAAATCCTTTCACCTTTGTATTTTCTAAAGAGCTAAATCACTACAAGGAAGATGATGAAAGTACTTGTGAGGAGGGGATGAGAACAAAACAAACCCCAAAGGATGGATTAAACAGGCCCCTCGCTGGAAATGCCCTGTCCCAGGACTCCACCCAGGCTCCTCAGGCGTGGGCCGGTTGGAGGAGCGGCCCTGCCCTCTGGTCCCCCAGGAGCTGGTGTGTTCAGCGTGGCCCCACAGGGTCACCAGCCCACTGCCAACTCTCCCCAGGGGCTCAGTTAAACAAGCCCGCAGTTTTCAAACAGAGTGGATTTTAATTGAGCAGCACCTGTGGAGAGAGCCCCCGGCATTCCTAAGAGCAGATCTCCCCCCACACGTCATACCTGCAGCACAGAGCCAGCCCTTTCATAACCCCCTCCAGAAATGTGTAGGATTGGATGCACCCCACCAAGAGTGCTTTTCCCAACAAGCTGTTCCCAGGGTGCTGAAAAGCTGTCATTCATAAAAATGACTGAGGGGGAAGGAGGCAGCGAAGGGGAGTTCAGGAGGCCACGGGCACCAGCAGGAACCTCAGAATGAGCCCCTCTGTAAGATGTGCACCTGTTTGTGGCCACCAAACAGCTCAACTAGAAAGCTCAAAGCTCCAAACTGGGGGGGTGGGAGAAGGGGGAAACAGGGAGAACATAATGAAAGCTTGTCCTAATATCAAAACACACATTAACCCATGGAGTGCAGGCTGACACCAGATGGCTGTAATTTAGAATAAAGCCCTGGCAGGCAATGACAAAAACAGAACTGAGGAGGACACTTCAGACACACCCTGGTAGCATCAGACAGACATGAGCTTAGGGCAGAGACTGGAATTGCACCACTTGATAAAATATGGGGCCAAAACCCACTTATTAAACTAAATCTAATGTTGGCTTAGAGAGCAGCCAAGAGGAGGTGCCAAGGTCTGACTACATGTAGTGATCAACAACTCCTGTACACAAGAGTTTAGAGGGCACAGAAAAGAGAGCAAAGCCAAGGCCTGGATGACACACAAATGATTAGGATAACAAGGCAGATGCTGCAGTTTCAGTGCCACTATTCCTAAAATCCCTGGCTCATTTGTATCACTGCTATGCACTGACTGAACCCTCAGTGAGGGGCAGGAGGGATGTGCTCAAGCCTGCTGGCCCAGCCGGGGGATTTTACACCAAGGACAAGACTTCTCACAGGTATTACTGGCTAAGGATGCTTTTTGTCCCCAGAAAGCAGTTCAGCGTTTTCATCCATTACTTCCTCACCAATAGTTTCCCATTTATCTCACATGCAATTCTGCTTTTTTTCCCCCTTGTTCATATAATCAATCTCACTTCTAAGCAAAAACAGGAACAGTGTGTGATGTGCAGAATAAAGAGGGTAAGGAGCAGAAATACCATGTCTGGGAAAACAGGATTTTAAAACGGTTTATCAACAATTTCAGATTGATTGTGGGGTGTTTTTTTTCCTTTTAAAACCATCCCAAAGCAATAAGATACTTCTCCCCTGCCACAGTGCCTTGATCTGCAAGTCTTGGTTTAACTTTTTCTTTTAAACACTGACACCCTGGACTTAGAGAGTGTTTACAGGAGTATGGACAGGCCAAGGGGAAATGGCTTCAAGCTGACACAGAGTAGGTTTAGACTGGATCAACTAAATGCATTGCATGACAGTTCTGCAAGTGGACAAATGGGTTGAAACAATTCCTGAATGACAAAAGGAAAAAATCAGGTGAAAATCCCTTCTGTGTGATTTTGCCTCTAAATTTATGTAGAGACAAAATCCTGTGCTAAAAAATGCAAAGAACCTTTAGAGTTGAGCACAAGTGAGTTGTGGAAGTCACCTGGAGTTTGAACACTGCCAAGTGCACATGACAGTGCCCTGCTCAGGAGCTGCTGTGCCATCCCCTGCCATGCCCAGGGCAGCAGCAGCTGTACCTCTGAGCTCAGGGCAGCTGTGCAGCCAACAGCAGGGTCATTCTCAATGCTCCAGGCTTCCCTTTGTCTCCACCCCCTATGAGAAGCCATGCAAAACCAGAAATTCTCTCATTCATTTCCATATTTTCTCTTTCCTAGTTAAATATAGAACTATTTTTTCCTGAATTATATACTAAAGTAAGCTGTAAAGCTGCAGAAAATGCTGAGCATGACTGCAGAGTATTCTGGATACCAATAAGCACTTGAGCATCTTGTAGGTCTTTTCCCAACCTTAATGATTCCATGATTGCATAAGGCAATTAAAAACAGTACAGAGCCAATCCTGTCTGAATTATATTTGGGTTGAAAGTAGATAGCTCTTTTCTCAGTCTGGAGGGGGGAGGCTCTTCCTAAAACAAACCTTTGGGACTGGAAGCTTGTGCAGCTGTCCAGGGAGCAGGGGGAATGCTGCAAACTAACCACACTGTCTCCTTTGGCTGAGAATGTGTTCTCCTCCTTCAGGATGCCCAAACCCCAGGATCCATTTCCATTTGCTGCTGCCTCCTCCAGGCTGGGCAGTGCCCAGCTATGCCAGAGGGACACCATCAGGCAGCTCTGGGAATCCCTCAGGGCCTGACTCCTCCTGCCAGTGCCACACTGCTGAGTGTAGGGAAAGCCCTGCAGAGACACTGGGCTGGGGACTGCAACATGAATCCAGCAAATACAGGAGCTCAGCTCCCACGGCTGCTTTCAGTGTATAAACTCATGTTTTTCACAGCTTAAAATATGGCCGAATTAAGGCTTGATGATGCCAGAGGAGAATGCATCACCTTCATTTATACTGGAAATAGTTAAGTCTTTAAAAAACTTATTCTAGGGATCCTACTAACATCTCCAAAATCCACTGCCAGTTTCTCCCCTTCACAAATCACTGGATGTTACCAGAAAACACCGGGAGAGAGTTCCAAACCACTCGAGCCAAAGCCTGACAGGTTTCCCCGGGAATGGCTCTGCCTTGGGCACACCACCCGCGCCGGGAGCCGGACCGTGCCAGGGACAGGGCGCTGGCAGAGCCCGGGGCAGCTCGTCAGGACCCTGGACAGCAGCACAGGGTGTGCTGCGGCATCCCGGGGATGGGGATGAGCTGGGATTGGGATGCTCCGGGGCTGCAGGGATGGGAGCAGCACAGAACCGGCTGCACTGCACGGGCCCTCGAACCAACCAGCGGCTCTCAGGCTGCTGCTGCTGAGTGAACACCCACCCCGTCCCTGTGCCAGCCCCTCCTCTGCCCCTCACAGTGACACTCACAGGGAGCCAGGGCTATGCCCATGCCCAGGGCAGGATCCTCCACTCGCTCCTCTCTCTCCAAGGTGCATTCTCAGCACACAGAGATGATCAGTCTGCACTGGAGCGTGGGGCAGTGCAGTCACTTCCTCGGGCTTTCCCACCTCCATCTGGGGTAGAATCAGAACAGAATCACAGACTACCCTGGGTGGGGAGGGACCTTGAGGATCACCCAGGGACAGGGACACCTTCCACTGTCCCAGGCTGCTCCAGCCTGGCCCTGGACACTCCCAGGGATGCACTCCTCTGCAGTCCTTCACAAATTCAGTACAAACCAGTCTGCCCTAAGCACACGGTGAATTCTAACCCAAAGGTACAGCCCAGGCTTGGTGCAAAGATTGAAGGGAATTTGGGGTACAGCCTCACATTTTAGTACTTTGCCATTTACAAATCATGGGGAGGATTTTTTGAAGTCTTGCTACACAAACATCTGCCCCAGGCTCAAAATACAAACCCAGCTGTTCAAGAGAGCTTGTGACAATGGCATTAACTGCCTGGGATTTTGCTTTTTGCTGCTTATATGTAACAATACACGTTACAGGCACTTCAGGCAAAACAAACCTAAGGTATTAGAAACAGTAAAGAGTCAGAGCTTTGCAAACATTTCAGCTTATTTCTCACAATTTGCAAGAAAACTCTTCCAAGCCCTATCCACTTATGATGAATAACCAACTCCCTATTCCCTTTTAATAACAAATAGACCTTAAAAAAATCCGATCCCCATTGTCTGAAAGCACTCGAAGGCAATGAGATGGTCACAAGACTTGATCTGCCTGTTCTGCCCCTTTACAAACCCACTAAAGCTTGCTCTTTCTGACTGATTGCTGTGCTGTATTAATCCCCAGGCATATAAAACCAGTCTATTGCAGACTGGGACTCCACTGGGGGAGGACAGGGAACCTGTTGTGTTCTGAGGATTAATCCATCCTGGAAAATCAAAAGCCAGCCCCTCACAATACAGTAATCAGCATGTTCTGCACTGTGAGAGCCCAATGCTCGGCTTTTAGAAACACAGCTATTACTTCATTATGCACTGGAACACACAAAACCCTTTTATTTATTTGTGTTTGTTATTACTGGGCTTATATTTACGGGTTTGTGCATATTCCATTGGTGGGCACACAACCATCAAGTTAAAACAACCCTCCCTGTCCATTCCCAACTGCTGAAAAGGAAAGAGGGACTCCCACTGCTTTTGCCACAACCAAAGTTCTCTCTGGATTTGCTCTGTGAACAGGGTTTTAACTCTTTCTCACCCTAAATAAAAGGAAATTCTTTGCATTTTTTCCTTACACAGAAAGTTCATTTTCTGTTCAGGGTAATTCCATATATTTTTTTCTCACTTTGTTAAACCACCTAACACAAAATTCCTCAGCAGTGGCACTAAAATGAAAATGTTTGAAGCTTTGTAATTACTCAAAACAGCTTCACTTGATTGCAGATGGTGTTATATTTGACAGTCCTTTGTTAGCAAAAGTTTAATTCCTTCCTTTTAAAGTTGAATGAAGCAGCCTGAATAACCCTTTTCTTACACATAACAGCAGAATTCTTTTTTCCCCCACTCAGAGGTGAGAAGTATGAATCTTTCATTGTGCTAAGAGATAAGGATTAAAACCCTACAAACCCAGCTGTAAATCTGACGTGACACAGTAATGACACTGCTAAATGAATTCTGGCCTAGACACAAGAATTAAGGAAATCAGAGAAACCACACCCTGCTCCAGAAGAACCAGGACCACATCCCTTCCCCAAGCAGCCAGGAAAAGGCACCTACCTGTGTAGGAGGGGACTTTATAAGCCAGCACTTCAACACAAACAGTTTCAATACCCAACCAAATGTTCCTGTCAAAATACTATTAAAAAGCAAATAATGCACTTATTATATATATATATGCTTATACCCATCATGACTCTTTGCTAACACAAAGAGCACTCTTCTCCCCATTTGTTTCTCAAGTACAAAGTCACTGAAAGCACCCAGAGTGAGTGCCTTTGTTCCTACTGCCATTGTCCTTTTTAGACCCCCTGTACCTGCTAAGGGCCTGCAGGCAGGCTTGGATCCCTGCCTTTGAACCCAACCAAACCCCACTGGGTCAGTTCCAGTGTCCCCCCAGAGCAGACAGGAGATCCCCCAGTGCCTCTGAAGCCAGCCCAGCAGCCCAGCCATACTCACCATGCCTTTAACAACTACTATGGATTTCTGACAGGTCAAAGGAACATGTTTCTCCCCATTTTTAAATCAAAACACTGAACTGGAGGAGCACAAGCTGATGCACGTGACTGAGGCTCTGTTACAGGCATGTGGAGTTTAAGGACACAAACTTGCCTTCCCATTTATGGTGGGATTAAATACCAACAAGGTGACTCTTCTGAGCGCCCTGGGCTGAGCTCCCTGCAGGTGATCCAATGGCAGGAACACTGAGCTGGAATTGCTGTTGGGCTCCTGCATGGAGGGAGAGGGACAATTCCTGCCTTCCAGGGCAGCTCTGGCACACACAGGGTTAACTGTGCCCCCACCCCAGCCTGGCCCCCCTGCTCCCCCACCCCATTCATGCCACATTCCACAGTGGCAGGGTCCAGCAACAATATAGGAGGGTACCCAAAATGAAGAGGCAGGGCCTTCCATTCTTCTGCTTCTCTTGAATTAATTAACTGGAAATGAGTTTTGTCAATGTTTTGGAAAGGCAGAGGGGTGAAAAGAAACTGCTAGAATTAATCACAGTGAGAAACTACCTCTTCAGCAGTCTGCCAGAGTTCAGAAAACCCATGAGAAGTGCAAAATAAAAGGAAAGTGGGCTGACTTACCCCCCAAAGGAACAAATAAAATTCAAACAAACACCCAAGTCTCCAAAACAGAGACATGCCCCAGTGCAAAGGAATGCAGCATCTGTTGCCACAACAGCTCCAGCTTTGGTTTTAATACCCTTGTCATCAAGACTGAAAGGTACCAAGGTAGAAAAGACTGTTTACCAATAATTTAAATAGACAGAAGGCACATTGTGTTTAATTCACTAATGATTTATCAACATCCAACATTCCATCAATCCTAGTAGGGATACTGAGGTCCCAACTCTGACTGTTTAGCCCTGACTCAGCACACCTTGCACATGCAGAAGGCAGCCTGCAGAGCAGCTCTTTCCTTGCAGAGTCTTTAACAACAGTTATCTCCAGGCTCAGGAAGTTATAACAACTCAGCACTGCACCTGTAACATCTTCCTACTAACAAAGCAAGAAGCAATGAAACCCCAGCCCACTGGCAAGAAGGGCCTTGTTCCACAGGGGGACCTCAATCAGTGTTCAGACAACACAGAGCTGTCCTTTTGTTTACAGCAATGAGACACAACCATCATTTGCCAGTTCTTCTGCCAATGACTGCCCCACTTCCAGCAGCCTGGACTGCAAATGAAGCAATCTTGACTGGCTGAGCAGGGAGAAACACTTTCTCAGAGCACTGGTCCTTCCCTGGTGTGCCTGTGGGCAGCATTGGGCTCAGGAGGGCTCTGTCCTGGCTGCTCTCAGGAGCACCCTGCCCTCCTGCCTCTCCATCTGCAGGCCCAGGCTGTGCAGGGCAGAGCTCTGGGCCAGCCCCTGCTCCTCCAGCCCCGCAATCAGCGCCTGGTTCCGCTCGTTCTGCTCCGTCACGTTCCGGATGGCCAGCACTGCCCACTGGGTCACAACTGGGCACCAAAGTCAAGGACTGTTTGTTGGAGTGAAGAGGAAACATGATTTACTGTGATTTACTCCTGCATCCCCCTCCCTGGGCCCTCCCCCAGCCCAGTAGGAATCAATGGTTTGAAAGGGTAACACATTTACAGGTGTCGACACTGAACCTGCAAATACTTGCATGTGAGGTAACTTCATTTTAAATAAGGTATGTTCAGTAACTTCAGGCAGGTTTACTAGGGTTTGAGTTCGAAAAAACCCAACAAAAATAAAAATGAACTGCAGGAAATAAAAGGAAATACTGATTCACACCAAAGTTACAGTCAATAGAAATATTCCAGTGATCTGCCTAGTGGATTAAATAAAAATTCAGAGACTTGTTTATGATCCCAACACTTCAACACACTGCACTTCCAAGCACTGGCAAACAAAACAAGCTGTAAACCATGTCCAGGAAAGACAACCATTATTTTCACTGCAGAAGTTGAAGAGATGAAGAAAAAGAGAAACTATGCAGGTTAATATCTGAGAACAGCAGCAGTAAGGGCAGACACACAGCGCTCTGTAGCTTGTGGTGCCAGTGAAGCTGGGCCCACTGTGCCTGGGGGCTCCCACACCCTGCCAGCAGGGCAGGCCCCGGGGCACCCCAGGGAGCTCCTGCTGAGTGAAACGAGCACGAGCTGCAGCTCCTGCACCTCGCAGGGTGGTCCCTGGGGGCCAGGCCTGAGCCACATGTCAGGGCTGCAGACAAAGGATTTACATTCCCAGGATTATCAGCCAGGCATCTTCCCCGTGAAGTGCAGCACTCACTTATGAGGTGTCAGAGCTGCTGGTCCCCCTCTGCAGCTGAAGGGCTGCTATGATATCATCTCTCCCAGCTACCATGCAGAGAGGAGCCTTTCTGAATCACACAAGTGGTTTGCCTGCAGGGCACCAATTATTTACTGCATGTAGCTTCACATCCAGCAGAGGAATATGCATAATTTACTCATCTCCTTGACGTCTTTTGGGTTGGAGAAGTGTCTGAGCACAGAGATAAGATGGTGCTCTTATGGCATTTGCCAGGGGGTGACTGCAGGGGAAAACTCCTCAGCTGGGGAAAATGGGAACCTCAGACACACAAGAGAGGAGAGGAACTGGATTTACACCATCTTACACCATCTATGCCTACACATGCTCAACACAGACACGAGGGTTTGGATGAACAGCAGCCTGGACATACCCAGCAGGGTATGAACAGCCCTGCATTGCACTGGTCACTGAAACACCTCCCTGCCTTTAGCAGCAGTTTATATTCATTTTCACATTCCAGAAGTCCAGAGTTAAAAAATCAAAAATGACAAAGCACTAACAACTACAAGGCTTTTTTAGTTTTTTTCCTGACAGAGCTCTTCAGACTTTGTCAGGAAACATGCTGCACACTTTCTTGGTTCAAAAAATTGCAGTGTGAGGTAATGAAAGAGGAGAGAAATTGAGACAAAAAAAACTTGTGTCACATCAAAGCCTTAACAGGTGAACATGACAGAGAATATCAATGTATTCTCTTCTGTCACTGGTATAGTTAAGTGAAAAGACAAGTGCCAAGCTACCCTGCAGTTACATAAACTAAGTATTTCCACTGAAGATTGTACCTAAATACATAAAACAACAATAAAATGCCCAGGAAATGAAACCATGTCCAAGCAGACTCTCAGCCAGCAGCACCACAGGTGAGAACAGATTTCAGAACAGCCAAGCACACAAGGTACAGACAAGCCAAGGCTGACACCTTGCAGGTCTTTCCCAGTCTGATTTAGGGCATTTCACCAGTGCCAAGAAGCAACATGGAAGTTCTCCCAGTGGGCTGTGAGAAACAGGCCAGCACCCTCCCTGGCTGTGCTGCTGGGAGAGGAGCAGCCCTTCCTTGTGCTCCTGAAACACAGCTCTGCATAAAACACAGCACTTAGAGAGGAATGCCTGCTACAAGAGTAACAGCAGTTTCAGAGGGACAGTTCTCACCCTCACAAAGTGCCACACAGAGAAAAAAGGACTCTCCACAATGTTTGTCGCATTGGCCTTGGGAATAATCCTGTCCCCATCATCTTTATGCCCTTCAGCCCAGCCCCACTGCCAAACCCCACAGAAACGCTGTTTGCCCATCACCACCCCACCCGTGCTCACAGAATGCCTAAACCACCTGCCTTTATCTTAGGAACTTCTCACCATTCCGGCATTTATCATTACTGGCTACTGTAACTGAAGCTGCAAAAGGGTTTCAGTAACACTTTCCCTCCCTCCCAACCTCCTTTCTGTGCGGGTTGCCCATTGTGCCGCCATGAATATTCATGGCCCTTGTTCCACGCTGGGGAGGCTGAGCCCGGGGAGGGCTCCGAGTGCCAGCAGAGATTAAAGCCAGGCCCAGCTAATACTCACATTACCCTCTTGCTCCTCTCCAAAGACACACACACAGGGAGAAAATGAAACATATTCGAGAGCCCCTAATCCTACCAACACTTTAAGCACTTCATTGTATGCTCGGCTTTACAAAGAGCTTCTGAAGTTGCCATAGTGACCACAAATGAGAGCATGAGCCTGGCTAGTGTGAAACTGCCCCACAAGTGCAGCAGATCCCACTGCAGAGACTTGGCTGCGTTTGTCCAAAAGGGTGCACTGCACTCCCAAATAAATTAACATTACAGACAAGTCAAGATGATGATATTCTGTCACAGCAAAGAGGGCACACAAAAGGAACAAACCAATTCATTTTCTTCTGCAGAAGCCTCACCACCAGCCTATCTGTGTTTAGGGGCTGGAGGCAAACATTTCTGTGCATTTACAGCAACCCTTCAGTACTCTGTGCTGGGGGATTCCTATGCTGTTTTCACCTATACAAACAGTAACAAAACTGAATCAACTTGCCCTGTCTTCCATACTCATATAACACCTTCATTCCACAATTTAAAATTTAAAGTAATCTCAACTCCTCTGGGTTGTAACTTCAATTGTCAGGCTGGGGAGAACACAGAGAAAAAAGGAAGAGAGGCAGAGAAAACCAGCCCAAAGGGATGAAAAAAGCTACTGTCTGGAAGCCATGAAAATCCATGCCACTAAACCCTGTGCAAGTGTTGCCACTGACTGCAAAGGAACCTCGGGAGCAAATTGCTTGGAAAAGGCACATTCTACAAGTTAAGTATTACCAGTAACTAATACAGGATACTGAAGGGTGATGACAAGGAAAATGACACACACACATCTGGCTTCCTAAGTCCTCCTCACAGTTATTCATACTGAGGAATCTTTAAATACAACAATTCTGGTAGAGGGTTTGATTTTTACATAACATAGTGCAGGAACTTTTTATTTGAAAGTTAGACCATTTCCTGCACCACAGTCAGTTTTTCATAATTAAATGATTATGTGACCCTTTAATGTGACTTTTACGTGTGCTTAAGACATTACCAGAAATGTAGTAACAGAAAAAGTAAAGAACTAAAGGTTGTATTTATTTACTTATTTTCAAGACACCAATTTATACTTTCAGAATCAATGCTTTGGACTCTATTTATACCTGACATTGAATTATCAGCATCAGAAAACTTCAAGAATTCAGCCTATACAAACTTCAAATATTCTGCCCAGAAGGCAGAATTAAAAAGTCTACACTATTGCAGTTGCCTGTATTTTCTTTGATTTCATGGCAGTTCTTCCCACCAATGGCTGCAGCCACCCCGTTCTGAGTTCCAGAGCCAGAAAAGAGCATTTTGAATAAACTGGGCCTGTCTCTCCTTCCCTGCCCTGGCAGAGCCAGCACGGCACAGCCCATGGAACCAGGAGCCTCAGGGACAGAGACAGCCCTGGATGCAGGAGAGGCTTTCACTCCTGCTCACCCTTCAGAAGGAAGGTTTCTACACTGGGGAAGCCAAAGCAGAGCTTCCCGTGTGCTGCAGGTACCTCTCACCTGGTGCGGGGGCTCTCTCGGCGCTGCACCGAGCGCTGCCAGACAGGGCTCCATCCCCACCACAGCGTGGCAGCAGAGCCTCGCCGAGAGCGAGCCCGGACCCGGGCACGGCCTGGGCTGGCCTGGCCTTCCGTCCTTCCCTCCCCTCCTCTGGGGCCTGGCCTGGCCTTCCCTCTTCCCTCCCCTCACCTGAGACCTGTCCTCTCTTCCCTCTTCCCTCCCCTCACCTGAGACCTGTCCTCTCTTCCCTCTTCCCTCCCCTCACCTGAGACCTGTCCTCTCTTCCCTCTTCCCTCCCCTCACCTGAGACCTGTCCTCTCTTCCCTCTTCCCTCCCCTCACCTGAGACCTGTCCTCTCTTCCCTCTTCCCTCCCCTCACCTGAGACCTGTCCTCTCTTCCCTCTTCCCTCCCCTCACCTGAGACCTGTCCTCTCTTCCCTCTTCCCTCCCCTCACCTGAGACCTGTCCTCTCTTCCCTCTTCCCTCCCCTCACCTGAGACCTGTCCTCTCTTCCCTCTTCCCTCCCCTCACCTGAGACCTGTCCTCTCTTCCCTCTTCCCTCCCCTCACCTGAGACCTGTCCTCTCTTCCCTCTTCCCTCCCCTCACCTGAGACCTGTCCTCTCTTCCCTCTTCCCTCCCCTCACCTGAGACCTGTCCTCTCTTCCCTCTTCCCTCCCCTCACCTGAGACCTGTCCTCTCTTCCCTCTTCCCTCCCCTCACCTGAGACCTGTCCTCTCTTCCCTCTTCCCTCCCCTCACCTGAGACCTGTCCTCTCTTCCCTCTTCCCTCCCCTCACCTGAGACCTGTCCTCTCTTCCCTCTTCCCTCCCCTCACCTGAGACCTGTCCTCTCTTCCCTCTTCCCTCCCCTCACCTGAGACCTGTCCTCTCTTCCCTCTTCCCTCCCCTC
>VWZD01000013.1:270574-294962 GCA_013396695.1 Sakesphorus luctuosus | reverse complement strand
CCTGAGGCCTGGCCTTCTCTCTTCCCTCCCCTCACCTGAGGCCTGGCCTTCCCTCTCCTCAATTTAAAGTCACCCAAATCCCTGCAGTACCAAAGCAATATCCTCTGTCATCCACAGCCTACAGGAAACACCCAGAGCAGCAAACACCTGTCCATTGAACACCTTTCCCACTCCCCAGCCTGCACTCAGCTCTGCCAGCAGCGGCTGTGCCTCTTCCCTGTGGCAGAGCAGCCCCATCTCTCTGCTCCTCGTCCCTCCCATCCCCTGCAGAGAGGAATCCTCTCCAGGAGTGCTGCAGGGACTGACACTCTCAGCACAGCAGTGTCACACCTCACCTGTGGCTCTCAGGAGAGCTCACCTGTTCAAGTGCCTACGGCCAACCAATACCCTTTGAAGGCCAGAATGGACAATTAAGGCTCCTTTGCCTAACACTTCTGCACACACACAGATGACCCAAGGTCAGCCCCTCTGGAAATTAGGCCTGTCAATTCTGTTCCATGTACAAGATATTTCCTTGCCTGTCTCTGAAAGCCCTTCAGTGCTGACCAGGACACTTCACTGTGTCCCGAGGTAACCTGTCCCAGGGCATAAATACCTCACTCATTACAGCCTCTGATTTATTTCTGCTTTGCATTTGTTTAGAATTGTTTCTAAACACTGATTTTCATTATAGATTTAAAAAACAAATTCCCACATCACAACCAAGGCACTTGGCAAAACACCTTTGCATGAACTGAAGAAACCAAGGGAGCAACTCCAAGCTTTGCCTAATTCCTGTGTCTCTTCCCTCCCCTTGTGTTTTGCAGCACCCCCGCTGAAGCGCCGGCCCCAGAGCTGGGCACCAACCCCTGCCCAAGGTGTTCCAGGAGCTGCTCCAGGTGCAGGGCAGCTCCCAGTGCCAGCTGTGCTCCAGCAGCAGAGCTGGGCACCAAGCCCTGCCCAAGGTGCTCCAGGAGCTCCTCCAGGTGCAGGGCAGCTCCCAGTTCCAGCTGTGCTCCAGCAGCACAGCCCAAGCTCTCGGGGCCATCCTGTGCTCACCCTGCCAGCCAGGGCAAAGCAGGAGGCTCTAATTCCAGCCTGCCCTCAGTGCTGCAGCCATCCCAAGTGCTGGGGGGCTCTCTCTGTCCCCAGCCCCCTGGGATTGCTGCTAAGCAGGTCACAGCAGGCACACTGAGCAGCACTGCACACCCAGACTGCTGCCAGCCTTCAGTGCCTGCCAGTGAACACCTACTCTGTACCCCATGGGCTGCCTGGCATGCTCTGTGGGACTCCAAAACACCTCAGCACACCATGAACTCCAGCACACATTTGGGTCAGGCACTGCAGAGCTACAAAAGCCATAGGACATGTTTAGCTCTGTCAGGCTATTTTTACTGTAATGACTTTTATGCCAAAACTTACAGAACTTCCAAAAAAAAATTAAGCCATAACCTCTAGTTTGTTTTCCTTTTCCCTGTACTCAGACTTGTAATACTAGCTTAAAACCATGAGTATGACACATTCATTTGTGCTGCTTAGGCTGCCAATTTTTTTTAAATTATGACTTACATTTTTAATAGAAACCCATAATTTATGAGCAACTATAAATCATCTGATTTTAAAACAGAAAGAATCACACTCTTGATCAATCTCAAGTTAGTGCTCCACAGTTCAAACATTCTGCTCTTACAGTCCCTTCTCTGACACTAATCTCATTTTAAGAGGTCATGACAACTAAATCTGTTAGTTGTGCCTAAGAGGTACCAGAGTTAGGAGGTTGTTGTGTTATAAACCTACTGATAAAAGTGCCTCAGCTTATCTTCTCTTCCCAGGTACAGAAAAAAAAGCCAAAATTCCATTAAGTTGAAACTCCTGTATCAAATGACTACTAAACCCTGCCCCAAACACTGAGCTGTGCAGCCCAGAAGCACAGGGGGTGGTACCTGTGTCCACAAACCCATTACACTCTGGGCAGGCTGGGGGGGCCTTTTAGATTTCCTGGGACATGGAAGGAAAAAGGCTGCACCTTCACACCCAAATATATTCATGTGCATTTACATGCATGCATATGGAGATAAACAGCTTCTCTAAAATGCTTTAAAATGGAAATTATAGAGGTCAAATAATGCTGCAGGGATTTGGCACTGCACTTAAAACCCCAGCCTGGTTCATACCTGGGATGTGGCCATGGTAATTACAGCTCAGCACTCTGAGGGGGATGATGAGTGGAGCTGCCACAGCTTGGACTGGAGCTCTTGTTCTGTTCCTAATCTCTAGAGATCCAGCCCTTTACAGAGACTGCCCAAGCTGCATGCCAGCTCATCTTTCAGCACAATACTTGAGTATTTCACTGATTCAGGGACTCTGAATAACTCCCCCCCTGCTGCTGCTGCTGGTCTCAAATGTCACTTTATGACAAATAATCAAAACAAAGAAGGTAAAAGAAACTCCAGCTCCACCCTCAGACACCAAAGGATGCCCAGTGTGCACCCAAAAATAACAGCAGTTGAAAAAATGGGTGTTTTGAAAGATGCAACTGAATTATCCCCAACTATGCATTTAGCAAACAGCCATTAGCCACAACTCCATCTAGGATTTCAGGACAGGGCTGCAGCTCCTGCAGGAAATCTCCACACCCAGAGACAGGAACAAATCCCCAGGGTCAGTGGAAGGGACTGCAAAGAAATGCTGAGTGACAGCAAAGGTCAGGTCTGGGAAACCACCTGGAAACCAAAGGAACAGGTAAACCAAAGACCTGAGCAGAGGGCAAACAACTCAGGGCTCAGGAAGGAGCTGCCCAGGACAAGGCACCCACCAGCTGAAGGTAAAACTGTCCCCATAACAGTGACCAAAATGGGTGCCAGCAGCATGCCAGAGCACAGCCCTGGCCAGCTGGCATCCCAGCACTCTCTGCAGGCAGGCACAAGGAAAATGGCAGGAACACAGACTGAAATATGATGAGGTGGTTGTAGAAGGCATTCCATTCCCAACAATATTGCTGAACCACTCCTAGCTTTACTTAAAAAAACCCAAAAACCTTTGGCTCTCAAATTTCTAGTGCTCTGTCTCAGCCCAGAGGGGAAATTGTCAAAAGAAAGTCTGTAGAAAAACCAAGCAAGCTGTTTGAGCTATAAAAGCAGTGAAATAGTATATATGTTCTTCATTTTTTTCTTTTCTTTTGGGTGCCCCTGGTAACTAAAGACTTTCAAGAATTCAAGCCTGTCATGGATTTAAGTCCACCGAGAGGATTAGGGCAGAGGACAAATATGACAATATTTGGTTTAGAAATAGAGTTATTAACTTTAATTCCTCACTTTTACATGCATGAATTGGTGCCTACAGGGATTAGAAATATTAGAATGCAACATTTGAAAGCACCTCTTGCATTCTGTCCAGCTCTGCTACACTCCCCCAGCTGCAGGACCCTGAACATCCCACACTGCTGAAGGATGGCTGTGTCACTCCCTGGAGCTGGGCAGGAGTGAGACACTGAGAACAGATTCATATTCACAGCTCTGCTTCAGTCTTTTATCAACTCTCAAGGAAATTATTAACCCCATCCCTCTCCAAACTCTGAATTTCAATATTTTTAAAATATTTTCAGTATGTTAATCATCCTGCAGATGCTCTAAAAAATTCATTTTAGAAGTTATAGAACCTGCAAACTGAAATACACCATTAGGAATTGTAAATGCCCAAACACAAAGTGTGGTAAATGCCCAAAGTGTAATCTGTGGCCATTTCTGGAAGACAGAGGGCTTGAATTTCTTGGAGTACCTTTTTCTCTGCTGCATTACACTGCATTCCTTCTGTGGCCTTCAGTCTTTCTCACATGAGGACAAAGTTGCATTTGACAGCATAAAAGTTGTTCCTGGGAACACTGTGGATTACTGATGGGCAGTGGGTGTAGAACCTCTCCAAAGAAACTCCACATTTTTGTTTCATTTTAAAATGAAGTTTCTGGCAATAAATACTTCAAGATAGAGTCTTTGAGTCAGACTTTAGATCTACTAAATATTATGCTTAATGCAGCAGCTTTTTATTGGTTCTTCACCTCTCACTGAGTTTTGCCCTGAGGAGTTTGCAGCATCCAGAGGAGAACAATGGGCTCAGACATGGCAGTTGTGTTATCCCCACCCTTCAGATGTGCAGCCAGTGTCAGGTGGGACCTGCAGCAAGGTTGGGTTCCACAAATGGCTCCTCCTGTGCCCTTTCCAACAGGGAGCTCGTGCCCAGCTCCTCTGCCTTTGGAGCTCTGTCACAACCCCAATGAGGACACTACGCTGATAAATCCTACCTGGAGTGGACTCCAGACCCCTGGGATCCATTAGCCTGCTGCACCAACACCACTGGATAACCTGTTAGGGTTCTTGCAAGAGTGTAAACCCCAGAGTGACAGCCACAGACAGGGGACCTTGCCAACTGCCACCACAGGCACTGTTTGGGAATAGCTGTGCTTTTCCCCCCTCCCCAGGAGAAATAACACAAAGCTTGAAGCCTCTTGGGAATCCCTGAAGAAGCAGGTCCATTAGTGCAGCCCAAAACACCCCACCCTGATCCAGCACTGGGGGACTGATTCCCTTCTGGGTTGTGCTGGGCTCCAAGGAATTCACAGCAACCTGCAGGAACAGGGCAGGATCTGGTCTCCTCAGTGAGGTGAAAGAAATGAGCCCTCTCAGGCTGCTGCTGCTGAGTGAACACCCACCCCTGTCCCTGTGCCAGTCTCTCCTCTGCCCCTCACAGTGACACTCACAGGGAGCCAGGGCTGTGCCCATGCCCAGGGCAGGATCCTCCACTCGCTCCTCTCTCTCCAAGGTGCATTCTCAGCACACAGAGATGATCAGTCTGCACTGGAGCGTGGGGCAGTGCAGTCACTTCCTCGGGCTTTCCCAGCTCCATCTGGGGTAGAATCAGAACAGAATCACAGACTGCCCTGGGTGGGGAGGGACCTTGAGGATCACCCAGGGACAGGGACACCTTCCACTGTCCCAGGCTGCTCCAGCCTGGCCCTGGACACTTCCAGGGATGGGGCAGCCACAGCTTCCCTGGGCAGGCTGTGCCAGAGGGAACAGGCAGAGTTGGCTCCCACCCAGCTGACATTTTGCTTTGCCTTTGGCCCACCAACAGCTTTATGCTCTTAACCTGTGCTGACAGACCCCACCCTTCCACTGCTGGCTAACTAGAACCCCACCGTGTGCCATGGCTGTTACAGCCACAGTGACACACCAGTGCTGGCTGACAGAAGGGAAGGTGCTGGCAGTGCTGTCTCCCAATGGCAGGGGCTGCAGCAGCACCAATGCAGAGTCAAAGCCCTCTGCCAGAACACACACTGCCCTTTGACCCAGGCAAATGTCAAACTAACTTCAAACTGACCTGTGCAGCAAAGCAAGTGCCAAAGTGACAAGGAAAACGGTAATGCCACAGGACCACAGAATGGTCTGGGCTGGAAGGGACTCCAAATATCCTGCAGGTGGGCAGAACTTGACTAGGCATGATGAGTTTATTGGTGCTGTCATCAGTCTTCTGTGCCCTTTACAGATCCATAGCCACTAAATCACACGATTTCTGTGTGCTTATGAAAATACAGCATCAAATAGGTCACATCGAGCTGCTGAATGGACTGGCAGTGCCTGAAGGGAGCCTTCCAAAGAAAGGCAACACTACTGATGTGACTCTGCTGTATTCTTTGGCAACACACATGGCACAGCCACATGGACGTGAAAATGCTCAGCTCTACCAGGGGTCACTCTGAAGACTCAACTCATACTCCTATTTTTGCTCTCTACTGGCTTCCACTCAGCAGCAAGGCTTTTTTGCAGCACGTGGCCTGGTTTAGGCTGCACTCTAACTCAGAAATAAATGTCTGTCAGCTCCCCCACAAGTCCTTGCTGGCATCTCCCAAAAACAAACTGCCATTGTTGTAGACCAGAGCAGCTTGATTTCCTCATCCTTGGCCAGTTTGATGAACCACAATTACACTTGCTGCTGCCATCAAGGCAAAAGTATTTTCAATCTACCTCTCAGATGACTTTCAGACTGAACATAATAGAGGAGGCTTTGGGAAGGAGCATTTGAGAATTATCTTACATTTTCATACAGCATTCAGACTGAGGGATCTGTGTATGGACATTCACAGCAACCACAGGTTTTCCTTTCACTAATGCTGAAAACTCTTACTCCTAAAATACAGCTAGTTAGGTGTTTACTTATAGATATATATATAAAAAAAATCCATGTGTGTATACACACACACCTATACATATATAAGCATATATCCTCACAGCAGGGGATATTTTCCTCAAATAACTGGAAAAGCAGTATTTGGAGTAAATTTTTTACTGGCATTACCCAGATAGACATCTCCAACCCACCCTGCTACCCTGTGGCACGTTTAATTTATTTGTTCTTGAACACAGGCTACAAAGGGAAAGCACAACATTCCCAGCTTTTCTGAAGCACAACTAGAAACTGATTTTTCCATACTAAAAAACTGAGCCCCTAAAAGAACCTCTCCTTCAGCTAAGGGCAAACAATTCCACTTGCATTTTGAAACAGCCTGATCAGTTTTAAACACAGAGGGACAGTTGTGATGAGGATACAGCCAGTCCCAGGTGGAAGATTTAAAGGACACAGAAAAGGTTCTGTTCAGCCTCCCCTGCAGTTTAACTCATCATGTGTATAATGAGGTGCCTCTCCCCAGTCTCTCCCTGCTTACCTGTCCTGTGCTAAAAGCCTCACAGCTCCCTGTGGAACACCCTGCACCTTTCAGCATCTCTCCACTCAGCTGGCTGGGAAACGTGCAAAGCTGCAGCAGCTGCAGATTTAAAACACCAATTTCAATAATTGCAGAGGTACAGCACAGTTGTTCTTAACTGTCCATAACCACCTTGGTGTCTGCTACTGCTCTGCTCACTCTTGCTCACGAAATACCATGAAGGAAAACCACTATTTGTTGGTGTAAGTGTAAAAGTCACAGGTCTGAGGTGCAATCAGACAAGGTGCCAGCTCTCCCAGGCTGGGCACTGAAAGCTGAATCTGAACAGATAACCAGAGCAATGCAAACCTGAACTCTGGGAGCCCACACTCCCTGGCAGTTCATGCCTGTCACAGAGCTGCTCAGGATCACACAGCGTGCAATTCTAAGGTAATGACAGGTTTACACAGGCATTTATTTTAGGATAAGAGCAGACCATTTCCTCTTGCAGCATTCCTCCATATGCTACAAATAAAAAGAATTATCAAAGAATTTTTCCTCTCTAAAGTAATAAAGAACTCCTTTAACATCTGACATGGCAATCCAGCTTCTCCTGAGCAATTGCATACTTTAGGCAAACTATTTTTTCTCCATCCAGGAAAAAAATCTTATCACTTTTACCACCAAAGTTACACTCTTGTCTTTAGAAAGTTTTGTATGTGTAATTTGGAGGCAGAACTTTGTTAGTGAAATGTAGAAAACACAATGACACCTTGGGTGACTACAAAGCAGATACAGAGCCAACAAAGATGTGATCTACAAAGACACTACTAACAAATCTAAGAAGTTCTTATATAAAAGGATTTTGGATCAGCCTTTTTTGATCAGCTCTATCCCAGGAGCACGTTCACTGTGGCTCACAGTGCTGGGATGTGTCCCTTGGGGCAGGCAGGCTCTCAGCACTCAGAGAGAGCACTGCTCTGCTTTGCAGGCATCACAAAATGCACTGGAGCATCAGTCCTGGGAGCAAAGGATGGGAGAACTGGGCCTGTTCAGCCTTGAAAGGAGACCTCCCCATGGCTGGCAGTGCCCCAGGGAGGGGCAGAGCACAGACCAGGCTCTGCTCTGGGAACCAGCCCTGGCACAGAGGAACGGGCAGGAACTGATGCCCAGGGAGGGTGTGGAGTCACTTCCCTGGGGATATTCCAGAGCCCTCTGGACACAACCCTGTGCCCTGTGCCCTGGGATGGCCCTGCTGGAGCAGGAGGTGGCACCAGGTGACCCCCTGTGAGCCCTTCCAGCCTGACCCAGTGTGTGGTTCTGGGCTTTGTGCCAGGCAGGACTGGAGTGCAGAGAGAGCAAAGAAACAGCCAAATCTCTCCAGAGATTATGCAACTGTTATGTAATGGAGTCAAGCACCCACGTGCTGCTAAGGGCCTGGTTTGTGGTGTCCACAAACACAGAATATGCTGCAAAGCAGATGAAAGGAGAACCAGACCTAAACTGCAAACTCCTCTTCTCTTCCCTGTGCAGGACCCGCTGGGAAGGCAGTGGGTGAGGAGTGCCAGAGGCAGCAGGGCAGCCCCTGGAACAGGATGAGGCCAACACACTGCAGGGAGCCCCAGGCAGGAGCTGCACTCCAGGAGCTGAGGCAGCAAACCCTGTCAGTCCCCACTCTGCCATACCCCCCTACTCTGTGCTATGGATCACTGGTGAGAGCTCACATTAACAGGTGTTATTAAGTCTCTAAAAGCCAAGGAAACAAAGTTTTATCCCCTAATAAGAAGTTCATGGTGCAGCCATAGAAGGTCAGCCTGTATCAAAAGGTGTAAGAAATTCCACACTGCTCAAAATGCAGTTATGGCTCTTATGGTATTTTACTTTCATTGCATTCAAGACCATAAATCAGAACTCTACCCTTTGAAGGCCTCAAACTTGATCCTCTTTTACTAACAGCTAAAATGAAGGATTAATCCTAGAAAGATACTGCAGAAGTGGTTGCACAGCTGTGCTTTGCAGCAAAGCTCCCCAGTGGGTTTCCTCAGGGCTGCTGTTCTGCTCAGGGAAACGGAACTTTGCCTGCCCTTCCCAGCTCCCCCAGCAGTGCCTGTCACCACAGGAGGAGCACAGCTCTGCTCCTCAGTGCAGCACCCAGGGCCACACTGCCAGGGCTCCAAGGCACAGCAGGGAGGGACTGAACTGCACAGAAAGCAACCAGGTGAGTAATTCAGAGGATACTTAACACTCCTTGCTCCTCCCCACAGCTTATTAGCACTGTGCTATCACCCACATTACCTTAACATATATTTATATGCAGTTTATGTTCTACAGCATATAACAGAGAATACCTAACATTTCCATAACTTCTTTTTAGTGGTGTTTTTTATACTTCTTAAAAAGTGACCTTTTTCTTCTCAATTACTTTTAAAAACCTGTTCTAGGTGTTCAGTGTAAGAAAGCTGACATGACTCTACACAGGAAAGGCATTTGATTTCCAGACCTGCTTCTCAGAGGCTTACATGGAGCTGATGATCAGAGGCAGAGAATCCCTCCCTGAACACACTGGCAGGATCCCTGTGCAGTGCTGCAAGAGATGGGTAACTGCTTAACAACTGCTTATCTTCAATATAAAGTTATTCCCCCTAGCAGCAATCTGTCTTGGAAAGCCTCTGCTCTTAAACCCCAGGAAAAAAAATAACATGAAGCACAGTGCTGTTTATATTGTAACCTCCCCAATGTTTCAGTAATTTGCACCACTGATTCTCTCAACTACACACATTTCCATAACAGCTTGTTGGCCTTGACTCTGTGCTCAGAACAACCTCCCAAACCCCCACTGTTAAGCACTGAGTACTGATGGGGTGCTACTTCAGTCTCCTGAAGAGATTTCAGTGGAAGCAAAAGCTCCAAGATGTGACACAAGGACCAGAGTGAATTCTGACTCCTGTCACAGCTCTGACTGACATTTGCAAACCAGGAACATTTACTATCTCAGGAAACAGAGTATGACCACAGTCCAGCTTGCTGGGAATCCAGTCCACGACAGCCTGTTTGTGCCTTTGCTCACTCTGAGCCACCTCAATACAGCTCCAGGCCAGTCACACTGGGGCCCCCAGTAAAGCAGTGCTGGCCCAGTATGGGAAACCCACACCTTTCTTTGGCTGCCGAGTCCCCCAGTGAACACCACTCTCTGTGAAGGATACAGGGGTTGTTGTCATCGATGCTGCAGTTGTCCAGAATCAAGGGGATGCCATCCAACTCGTACACCTACATAAAAACAAAAGCTTCATTCAATAGGTGTCTCAACAACACAAAGAGTATTTTAGGCAGGAAATATGTAAAGAGGGATGTTTGTTTCATCAAAAACATTAAACATGCTCATGTGAACTGTACAGTGACTCTGGTGCTGTCAGCAGCATCAAAAGCAGCACAACAAGCAGACATTATCTCACATTCTGCCCTCCTTTAGCCCGTGTTTGACTGAGGGGTTCCCTGTGCTGCTGCTCACAGGCAGCCAGACAGGCTGTGCTCACGGACAGCCTGTGCCTGCCCCCAGAGGGAGGAACCATGGCAAACTGCCGAGGGAAAACCATGACACAAACAGTTGGCAAAGACATCCACACACACACACAGAGCTCACGAGGCCACATGTCCTGCACCTTCAGGCACAACGAGGTACCTGTGTGTGCCCAGTTACATTCCTGGTACCAAGGGACAGCCACTGATCATTCTCCTTTTTGAGAAGCTGTTTCTTATGTTATCAGCAAAGCAGCAAAGAGGAGAACTGGCATTTTTGTTTCCTGAACATTCTACACACGGGAATTCATGAATTGCACTGACATTTGTGTGTGTGTCTGAGATGACAATAAATAACCCCCATAAACCCCAACACTACCAACAACTTGGGACAAGCTGATAGTAACAATAAATATGGAGCAGGATTATCCTAAGGAAAGCATATTCCATAAGAAACTTGTGTGGACTTCTAAGGTACCCTGTAACATCATGCATGCACATCTGTAGCTTTAGAAAATGCTTTGATTTAAACTGTTCAAAATTATCTGCAGAATTTCAACCTAGAAAATGCCTTCTTAGCACATAGGAGCTTTTTTTAAAATTACAAAAGTACTTCCAAAAAAACCTTGAGAGCATGAGAATTAATTGTTTATGTTCTTATACCCAAGTATTATTTTTATGCTTTAAGCCACCTGGAGATGGTTCTGGGCAACATGATCTGCATTTAAGCAGGGGTTGGACAAGAGGTCCCTCCACAAGCCCCTTCCAACCTCAACCATCCTGTGACAGGCAAATTATATTTACCTAAATTGTAAACTCCTTAATTCCTCAAAACTTAATCTCAAACCAAGAACTGGTTTCCTTTGCCTAAAGGAATTTAAGCCATGGCTTGATGATGGGATTCTCTCTTCCACCTTTTTTGCCCCAAACAAGATGCAGTTTTATGCACCAAGGAAAACAACAAACCCCAAAGTTGACACAGGAGGACCATCAGTTTTCTGAAGAGTAAGTTCTGTGGTAAGAGAAGAAAGTTGAGCAGGAGGAGGTTTAGATGTGAAACCCCAAACAGCCTGTGGATCACTGAAACTGAACTCAGAGATTGAACACACCCCTCTTACAGGTTTCCTTCCAGACAATCTTCCTGCAGCATCTCAAGGTACAGCTTGAGCCAGCAGCAGTGGCAGAGATGGGCACACAGGAGGCAGGGCTGACAGGTATGAACAGCAAAGAGCACTGCTGGGTCTCACCCCCAGGTTCCATATCTGTGCTGACAGGCACATCACCTGCATCAACCACAGTTAATAACAGGCCTAAAAACAGCCATCCTCTGCACCAAGTGCTTGTGTTTTCTCCAGGGCCCACGCAGGGTGTCACACTTCACAGCTGGGCCAGCAGTGACCTCTCAGTGCCACAGCAGCTGCACGTGCTGGGAATCGCTGGGCTTGGATGNGCCCCTGACTGTCCACCAGGAAATGCTCAGCAGTGCAAAGCCATCCAAGTGCTGGCAGCCCAAACAAACCGTGCAATGATCTGCTCCAGTTCGACTCAAACATGTGGTTAACAAAGTATTTGGGGAAAGCAACATTTTAATTAAAAGCCACACCTGCTTCAGAAAGTTGCTGTGGGAATATGATGAGATTCCTCCAAAGTTAAGAGGGAAGAGCAGCAGCAAAGCACAGCCCCAGTGATACCTGGGTGTACAAACCAGGAACAGCAGAGCTGTGGGGTCTGCCTGCAAACAGAAGGGCTCACCCTGGGCTGTGGTACAGCAGCTCACAGTCCATTCTCCATTCACATCACTGACAACAGTGAATGAATTAACCAGACATTCAACAGAGGCCCAGGTAGGCAGAGGTGCTTTGCAAATATTAACCAAAGTTTCTGGAAGCAGCCAGCACAGACCATACGTGCCCCCTGCTCTCCTGGTCAAGGAAGGATAATATAATGTTCAACTCAGATGGTTTGGGACATGTCAGTCCTGAGGAAAAAGCTGTGCTTTTCTCTTGATAAACAAGGAAAAAATATGGACCCAAACTCAAGTATTCTACTTTATTTTGCAGAACTCACATTATTGACCAGTATATAAAATATCGCAGAGTGAAGGGTATCTGTCCGAGCAGAACTTCTGATCCTCTCCCAGTATTTCCTGATGAAGTACACAGAAGTAATTATCATTAACTCAATCACTCACAGGAGAGCCCAGACACAGCATAAATGAACTGCAGACTATTTACTGAACCTTTCCTCCTGGCAGCAGGAGCCAAGCTTGGGGAAGGATGCACAGTCTCTGCTCCATCTGCCTGCTCCTGGTAAATGCAACTGCAATCTCCAGGCCTGGCAACGGCACAGCCAGAAAGGGGGAAATAAATAAATAACCCTGCAAAAATAACCCCTCCACAGAGTAATTAGCACTTCAGGAATTAGAAAGATTACCTACTATTATGCAAAATAACATTTCAGATAACAACAGCTAGAACACAAATGACTGTTCCACCAGAATGTGACCGATTTTCAGCCTTTAATTCAATGAGAAAGATCTTGGTCTCAGCCACAGAAATACCCCTGTTTCTTAGAAAGTGAGTTTGGCCAAAGTGCAGAGGAGCCAAAGGCAGTGCCCACTCAGAGACAGCAGAGGACTGGTCACAGTTTGAGCACTCCAGGCTAACACGTGCTCTTCTCTCTAATCACCACTGATAAGCACAGAGAAAAACAATTTCCAGGTTAAAAAGAGGTCTGGGGCAGGAAACACGTCCTGCAGGAATGAGTCAAACCCCGGGAACAAGCAGGAACCCTTCACATGGAAAACCTCCAGATACAACACTCATTACAGATCAGCAGTTTCCTACCAGACAAAAAGTCTGTCTCCAATCATGTTTAGCTCCAGAGGATTCGATTTCAATTCCCATTATGGAACTTAAGAGGGTTCTGAGAGCAACCAACCAGGCAAACTGCACATCTTTAGGGACCCGGCTGCTTCCTTGTCTCTTGGCCAGGCTGCCAGCTCTGTGGCACAGCTGAGAGCACCAAGCTCTTTCTTGCACCAAAACAAAAGGAAAGCTAAAGCAAATTAAGGGTAAGAATTGGCTCTGTGACTAAACACAACATGTACAAGATGAGCAAAATTCCGAAATTCTATTTGGTTCCAACGCAGAGTGAGAACCAGACTTCAAATTCCTTTAAAGTTCTGAAAAAACACAGGGACAAAGGTTGCCTGAGTCACCCAATTCCTTTCAGATCCTGTAATCACCACTGCAATAGGAAGTTCCAGCTCACTCTGGCAAGCTGCCACTGTTTTGGTGGGTGTGGTATTTTTGTCTTCCCTGTCAAGCTTTAGGAAGTATTTTATGAAAATCTCAATTAAAACAAAAGACTTTGTTTTGTTGGTTGCATGTAGTGGCTTGTGATTTTTGGGTGGCTGTTTTTGTTTGGGGTTTTGTTCATTTGTTTTAAAGTTGGGGGTTTTTTTCAGTTTCACATTTTCTATTGCAGTGGGAGAGCTTTTCTTCTGCAACAAAATTCCAGGCATTCCAATAAAAAAAATCCCAATCCTGGAAATCACTGACAGAAAACCAGATTACCCCAGAACCTTCCTGTTGGAAGTTTCCTCCTTGGTGTTCTCCCCATGATCACATGCAGCCCATGACTCAGTCCCACTCTGCTCTTTCCTCCTGCCATTTCTGGCACTCCCCTCCCTGTCCCCTGCCCTGCTGCTCCCTGGAACCCCGTCCAGTTGGAGCCAGTGGGAATGCACAAGGAGCCAAAGCAATCCCAACTCACCCCCTGTTTGGATCCCCTTTTCCTGCACACAAACCCCCAGAGGCCACACATGTCTCACGCATCCCCTTGTGCTCCCAAACTGCCTCCACTCCCAGCACCAAGGGCTGCAGCTCTCACTGCAAATCTGAGCTCAGCAAGCACACATAAATGCCAGTCAGATGTTCCACACTCATGATGGCTTTTGTTCTGTCCAGAAGTACTCAACATTCTCATTTTGTTTCACTTTAAAACAAGAATGTAAAAAAAATCCACGTCAGACACAATTTCATCTGTGGCAAATGCTCAGATGCTGAAGACAATGTGTGTGAGAAGGCCCAGGATGGTTTCCAGTGGGGCAGGGGTTTGTGCCAGCGGTTCCTGCATTCCCTGCTGAAATCCCACAGCTCAGTAAGGCAGCCCTGACCCTCTGACAGCCCCACACTGAGGGCAAAGCCCCACAGCCACCAAGCAGGGGCAGTTCCTGGAACTCCTCACAGTCTCCTACTGCAGCTGTGAAGGGCCTTCAGTAGTGATAAACTCTTTTAAGGAGCTGTACAGAACAAGTCATTGAGTGTGTTTATATCCCCCAAAACCTCAGGGCCAAGGCAGGGTGGGAGGGGAGAAGACCAGGAGACAGTTTGCAGTTGGAAGGTTGGGGACAGCACACAGACATCTGTTAATGGCATTCCCAACTCTGCTCCCACAGTGTCCTGTAGGCAGAGCCTCCAAGATTTCAGTGACAGGTCACAGAACCAACCATTAATTTTCCAGACTCTGTTACACACTCAGTATAAAACCAGCCTCAACAGCAAGTCCATTTTTCAGTAGGTTAAAGCACAGTAAAACAAAGTGTTCCAGGAAAGGCCTGTAAAATGCCTTTTCCATACAGGACTGATTATAAAATGAACAGAATAAATTTTGGTTCAGTTTTGCATTGTTCACAAGTCAGATCCAGGAGATGGACTCCATGATCCTTGTGCCTCTGTTCCAACTCATGATCTATTCTATGATTCAGCTAGAAATTCATTTTTCATAATAGAGATAATGCCACATAGTACTTCAGCAGTAGTTTTACTGAGACAACAAGTGTCACACATTTTATGAATAAACCCCCCTCATTGATCAGAGCTTAGTCTGAAGAGGATATTCTACTGAAATCAGAATTTCCCAGACAGACTACATAATTTCTGACATGCTGAAACAAAGATTAGATGAAAACAGGAGACTTTCAGAGCTGTAACCCCAACCATGTGAGGCTGATTCTCTGAGCAGCTTAGCCAAGAAGTGGAGGAGACCCCTGTGCATACAAACTATTCAGGCATTTCTTGTTCCTCACACTGCAGAGCAGAGAGGGTTTACTTGGGTTTGAGGTCTTTTTACAGCTTTTATACAACCAGGATCACACCCTCAGTGATTCCAGGATTTTGCCAGTAGCAAACCTGAAATGCTGATCTTTTAATGACTGCCCATGATTTGTGACACTTTCCCCCCTTTTGCTAATGTAAGTGCAGACAAGAATAACTGCTGGGGAGTTTTCCCTCTGACAATCCCCACACCGTGTGATTCTGGAGGCATCAAGTTGTCCTTACATTCCATTGTAGTTTTTGGAAGCCCCAAACTGTGAGGCCACAAAGAGGCTCAGCTGCAGCCCACGACACTGAGGTGACAGCAGTGACAAGGGCAGTTCTGCCCCCCAGGTGTCACCCACGAGGAGCACAGAAATCCCTGCACTGGCACACTGACAGTGCCTCTGTATGACAAGCCAGACCTACAGAAATCTCAGCAATTACTCTCTGCACTTACCTGAGACTCCAAGACACACTTTTTCTTCAATGATCCACCAAGCACAACCTTTGCACAGGATCAGATCCTCTTACCAAGACAAACTTAGCCCCCTTGCTGAGATTAAGATCAACTTTACATTCAGAAAACAAGACTGCTGCTGCTGTGATTTCTATGTCTACAAAAGCCACATATTCAGTGTGCACCATCCACAGGAGCTCAGCCATGCCCTGAATGTCGTGCTGAGCTGCCAGTGCCTCAGGCTCCTGAGCGAGATGGGGCATGATCTGTACACAAGGAGAGTGCAGAGCACCTGCTTCATTTACCTCTAAATTACAGCTACCAGAGGCTTTCCTGAGTATTTGTCTCTAAATGGCTTGTAGTGTGGTAATAACTGCAGGGACTATCAAAGTAAAGTCCCCAGCTTCTGGCTGAACTCACAGACCCACCATGAACAAAATCCTAAGTCTTTACATTTGTTAAGGTGTTGTTCAAATTGCTGTCAAGAACTCCATAATAAATGTAACCTTTCCTATGGTCACCTTACCTGAAAATATGATTGTGCAAAACAAGGCATGTGCACACATACACTGGAGTACTAAGCCAGCTGTTTATAAAACTTTAAATGTTGGGGTTTGTTTTATTGTTATTTCCTTTCTTACAACAGATCACTAATTGGATTACAGGTCTGTGCACATCAAGGCAAGGCTGCAGGTTCTAACTGAGAACTAGACAGAGTTCTTGTTTCAAGACAGTTTCATTACTCTCCATTAAATACATGTACACCATGTTACTAAAACTTTATCAAAGGAAACCTACCCAGCACAGCAACTCCTGCAGAGAAACCCAGACCTCCCAAGGACAGAGCTGGAGGGAACACTGCAGGAGGTGACATTTGTACCAAAATAAATGCAATCAGAAAATCAGAAAAGCTTTTAAAAAATTCAGGCAGAGCTGAGACAACTCAACAGCCCTGGCTGCAAAACACCACGGGAGTGATACCCAAGAACAAGGGAACTGAAGTTAGATGCAACTTCAAGGGAACTTATCAAGGTATTATTAATTTTCATGGAAGTTTTCCATTTTTGTTTGCAGGCAAAACACTTTTTTTTACTTTTTTTTTAGCTACAATCCTGAACAAGTGCCTGAGATAAAACCCTTCAATATTTCCAAATAAAGCCCTTCAGTATTTCCAAAGCCAAACACACAACCTTAAAAACTGGCTGGACTCAAAGGTGAAAAACTGAGAGAAGTTGTAAACTGTCCTGTGGAAAACTGCAAGCCCTGAACAGCTCCATGGACAGCACCCCTCATGTTCTAAAAGGACAGGAAAGAAATGATTTGAAGGTCAATATTATGATCCACCCTATAAAAATTCAGCATGTGTTGCCAACTTCAATATGAACTCAGTGAGCTGCATAACAGGAGTAACTGCTGGACCAAACTCTAAACCCTTCTTACTTTGTCATAGGTGAGATGAATGTCAAACCACAGCTGACTGTGGTGCTGAAGCACTGACAAACCCCAGGGAGCAACTCAATACTGTCATAGGTGAGATGAATGTCAAACCACAGCTGACTGTGGTGCTGAAGCACTGACAAACCCCAGGGAGCAACTCAATACTTAGTTCAGTTCACGAGGAATACAGAACATTTACCTTCTCCAGATGGAGCTAATCCTCATCCCAGACTGGTTTGGGCTGGGAGGGACCCCAGAGCCCACCCAGGGCCAGCCCTGCCATGGGCAGGGACACCTCCCCCTGTCCCAGGGCTGGGGCAGCCACAGCTGCTCAGACTGCCTTAAAAATGCTCAGTGTGTTTATGTGAACCAATTTAAACGCCCAGAATGAAGGGAAGGTGCAGCCAGGACATCACTGCAGTCTGAATGGCACTCCAAGAGTGTTCCATCATCTCCCACACAGCAACCCAAGCAATTGTCAAGACACCATAAAGGCAGTAACACTTTCAGGCAGTTTATAGCAAGTTAATGCCCAGCTTCCACTGAAAACACTAAGCCTGTTTAATTGCTCCAGGGGCCTTTGGAAATCTCAGCAAAGGAGAACAATAAGCAGTAAATCAGCCCTTTCAGAAGGAAAGCAACACCCTCCCCTCCACTATCACTGGATATTCCACAAAAATGTATTTCACTTCCACAAACACATATTACATCATAACAGGTCAGAGACAGAGCTATGCAACAGTGATTAATAGGATTAATAACACTTGTCAGAAATATTAAAAACTATGATTATAAACTCTAATATGAATGGGCAAGTGGAAGATCATTTCCATATTCCCCATTTAGAGGGCCATGCTATTAGAATTTGTCAGAGACAGACACTTCTGGCACTGCTTTTCTTGCTGAAATTAAGTTGGTCTAACAAATCCTGGAGGAAAGTCACATCTTTTAGCACTCAAAGAAAAAAAGTCTCATATTTAAAGCTTGCTGCCATTTCAACCCTTTCCTCATGGTGCCAACAAAACCAATTTTCCATACAGGAATTATAAAATAAAGGGTTCCAAGTGATTTGATAGAAGCAAACTTACATGAAAAAGGGAGGGACTAACTCAAAGATAAAAAAATGAAGTTCATGTAGCAATTCCCATCCATTTGCCTTCAATGTGAAGTCAAACTTTGGCCTCAGACCTTTTAAAGAAAGGGCCAAGGTGCAAACCACAAAGGAATCAGGCCCTGGTTTGCATTCTGTAGGGCTGAAGCACAAGGCAGGCAGGCAAACACTGCAGTGCTACTAAATGAACAGCACAATTGTGATAGCAATTCAAAGACACTAAAACACAAATCTGCCTCCTTTACACAATCAATTCCCACCTCTGTTTCTAGGCCAACACTGCACTTCATGTGCAGGTCAGCCCCACTCCCTGCTCACATGCCAGAGCTGTGCCAGAAACCCCTTGTCTCACCTTGTCTTGGTTGGCCTTGTTTCTGTAGCACAGGTTCCCAACCAGGCGGATGAGGTGGGACTTGAAGCCCACGGCGGGGTGTGTGATCTCCTCCTGCCCTGTCACAGCCTGGCTGGCACTGAACACATTCACAGCCTCCTTCCCAGCAAGGTGAGTCAGCCTCAGAGTATCTGGAGGGCACAAACCATGGCAGTTCATCACCACATGGCAATCAGTGCCCCTTGGCACAGAGCTTCCCTGGTAATGGCTGAGCTCAAAGTCAAGCAACATAGCCCTGTGCCAGAAGAACTTGGAAATTCTGCTTTATTCCATCATCTGGGGCAGTACAACCATGAAGGACAACCCCCAAGGAGGTATTTCTGCACACTTATTACATGCTGACATAGTTCAGACATGAAGTTTGAAGGCTGCTGCTCTCCATCTCCATCTGAAGAGTCAGGATCTGGAGGCTGTTGAAGATTCTGGCACCACAAATATATTGCTAAAAACAATTGGTTTGGTTTTGGTTTTACCCATTTCTCTTCACAATCCATGAACTTCTGCCCTTTTCTCCCCAAATGGTGGCATTCCTCAGCCTCAGAAGGTGCTGGGATTTCAGAAAGCAGAGGGCAGGGCACATGCACCCTCCTCATCCTCATCCCTCCCTGACTATACAGAGCCTCTCTGGGACATCCTGGCTCTTTACTTCCCTCCTGTCACCTTCTTGCAGACTTTAAAAGTCAGTGAATTCGGTTAGTACCAATCAAAGTGCACCTCAGTTTCAGTTTTCAGAAATCTGGGGGACAGAAGGGAACAGGCATGGAGGGAAAGCCCTGTTGGCACTTCTGGAGGGAACTGTTGCCCACACTGAGCAGTGGAAGGGCAGAGAAGCAGCTGTGCTGCCCCTGGCACTGTGTGTGACACCTCAGCCAGGGCTCTGCTGGGCAGCACAGCAAGGGCACAGGCAGGACACTCAAGGAACAAATCAAATATTGGAAAGGCCGGAGCAGCTGTGAGGGCCGTGTTTGCCCTCCCAGAGCCCCAGGGGGAACCCCAGGGGGAGCAGAGCCCAGCAGTGCCCCCAGCCCAGCTCAGCCCAGCCCAGCCCAGCTCACCTATGGCCGTGCCCAGCAGCCCAGGCAGGGCCTGCAGGTGTTCCAGCTGCCCAGGGGTGGAGCTCAGGGCACACAGCACATCCAGCAGACGAATGGCCACCAGCGCTTCCTGCAATGCAAAGGGCACTGCTGAACGGGCTGAGGAGGAACAGCACAGACACAAACCCAGGAGATGAGCAGGGGATGGGACTCTCAGCACCTTGGGGGCTGTGCAGGTCTCAAACTGCCAAGGATAAATCCATGTAAAATAAGGACATCCTGCTAAAAAACCAATAAAGCATTACACTGCAATAATTTCTTTTTTGCATTGTTATATGTGCCTGAAAAACCATGGGGAAACCAAAACAGAGCCATAAGGGATAGGATTTTAACAAAAACACAGTAGCTTCCAAAAGCAGAACTACAGAAAATTGCTAGCTGAGAAAATTATTTCTGAATAAATGTTTTCTTTGAGTTCATTCAGTCGAGTGTCACACTTAAAAGACACAGACCCTGCCTGCAAGACACCATTTGTTACCCACAGGAATCCTGCAAAGGTCTGTGGTCACACCAGCTCTGCTGTGAGAACTGACATTACTCTTGGGCAAACAGCACTGGGAGCAGAGATGCAGCTTTTGGGGAGCTACGAGACACATGTTATTCCTCCAGCCAGAGAACTGTTTTTCCTCACAGAATATGTTGATGCTGCTCCTAATGACAAGCCAGCACTCACAGAAAGTACCTTAAGAGCTCGAGGTGGAATCTGGGACACCACAACCTGCTCAGGAGCCAGGCTGGGGCTGCAAGAGGATCCCTCTCAAGGTGTGGTACATAACTGCAAGGAGCCATCAAAGGGCTCAGGGAAAGGTCACAGGAACTATTCCTGCCTTGTGTGCTCCAGGACAAAGTTTTCCTACCAGCAGTATAATATTTTTGAATCCATATAATCAACACAATTCAAATCATCAACAACAGTGCTGAGTAATTAAGTACTACAATTATATCCATTCTTTGCTCCTTGAAGACATCGAATGGCTACAGGGCCCAGGTACCAAAGCTGTATTTCTGTCTCCACTTTTTCCCCTCACACAGGTATAGGACAGTGCAAATCTTGCCCTAAATCATTCCATAACTTGCTCTCAGCAGCACACAACAACCAGACTGTAAATACATCAGTCATTACCCTGTTACAAAGTAAGAACACCCCAACTGTATTTCAGAGACAATAATCAGCTGTCTACAATCTTTAAGAGGAACAGATGATTTGAAAACCACAAAAGAACTCCCAGATTCTTATCTACATTTGAAATTTTTTAAATTCAGAAAACTGTTTAAACATCTCTGGTTGGGTTTCCTTCCCCTGCCATAAACCAAGTTTTCTGCCCTCCACCTGTACAAAAGGAAGGCAGTAAAGGAGAATACTCCCTTTTGAAGTTCAAACCCCCCAAATATTTTGACATCTGAGAGCCATCTTGACATGGATATAATCTGAAAAGCAAATAGGGAAATAATAGATTAGTTTTTAAATAAACATCTTTTGAGAGAGACACAGAAAAGATGTTCCTTATGAAGAGATGAAACAAGAACTTCAAGTCCAGGGAAAGGTTTTGGGTTTATTTTGCAAGTCTGGCTCTAAGTTAGTGCAAGCCAAGTGATGCTGGAGTCAGGCTTAGAATGGAAAAGCCATTTTAAACACTGGTTTAAGCACTGAAGAGCATATGATTAAGCTCTCATGGGTTTAAGATGGAAGCTACAAGAGCTGAAGTTCCCCAAGCAAAAAGGCAGAGTGCACATATAATACATGAAGCAGTGGATGGGCCCCCCAGCCAGCCCTGGGGAGTCAGGGCAGGGCCAGGCAGGGCCGGGCCGGGTAGGGCCAGGCAGGGCCAGGCCAGGGCACAGCCCAGCACAGGGACACACACCCTGCCCACGACACACCTCACTGCACAACTGCTCTTCTGCAGGTAAGCACAGCTCCCACACAAGCCCTAAAACACTGACAGAACCCAGAGAAACTGGTGCAACTCTGGATAATTTCTTAGAAGGAACAGCTGCATGGATTTAGGCTGGAATGTGTCTCTTGCCTGGCAGGCACATGTTCTGGATAAATGCCACACACAACATGCAGGCACACAGACTGCCCTCCATTTATCCAGCTATCAGCACTCACACTCTGCTCACTCCAGCAGCCCCATTTCCCACCCAACAGGGACACTCTCACACCTCAGGTTCATGTGAGAGAAGGGTAACAAATCAGTATCAAGCAGGGCAAGTCACTGAGCAATATTCACAATGCTGCTGTCCCAGCACCTTCAGGCTGGACAGAGACCTCCTCCTGCTGGGTGCAAACAAATGGGGCTTTCCAAGAAGTAAAACCACAGAATACTTGGAAAGTAATCACAAATTATTAAAAAAATGGGGGGAGGATAAAAAAAAAAAACAAGAAGGAATTGCCTCAGTGCATGTCCTGTTACTGCCAAGCTGGTACCTCTTCCAGAAGCAGCCAATGAGGTTTTCTAAGATAACTTGGACAAAGCAGTTGGGGCAGGTGGGAAGGCTGTGATAAGAAGAGACTGCTGTGGGGTTGTTGGTTTCTGTTTGGTTGTTTTTAACACGTCCAACTATCACCTCCCCATAAAGTGATTTTCACTATCTTTTCATACCAGCTCTAACTTGAATTTTTGTGCCTATTTAAACAAACAAAAAAATCAGCAAGTACAACACTGTTTAACATTATCATATAAAGGCACTTAAGAGCAATGTGTTTTCACTTTGATAATAAATTGTTTATGACTCTCCTACTTAAGTTTCTACAAATGAAACATTTACACAGTAATTGTGTATTAATAAAATGATTCTGCTTTCATGTGTATTTGGCAACACAATTTCAACACCCCACTGGGGTCACTTGGCAGGACAGGAGTTGTGACTTTTAAAAGGTCTTATAAGGAAATACACTAATGACACCTCTAAAACTAAGCATGCTTAATCAGTGAGAATCAGTGATTAACTAACTCTGTGTTTCACTAAAGGCTCTTGGTTTTCTTAGAATCACACACTGGTTTGGGTTGGAACGACCCCAAAGCCCACCCAGTGCCACCCCTGCCATGGGCAGAGACACCTCCCACTGTCCCAGGCTGCTCCAATGGGGTACATTTATTTCCAAGTCCCATATTCTCTGCCATCCCCCATTACAGATCCCACTGTGCCCTCTGCCACTGCCTTCCCCATACAAACTGGGAACACAAGTGCCCCCTGGGCAACAGTGGCAGTGGGAGTCCCCACTGGTCAGTCCTACCTCATGCTGTGCCCCTGGTGCAGCAGCCAGGCTGAGCACAGCCCCACAGCTCTGCCGGAAACAGCCTGCAAGGAAGGCAGCGTGGCTGGCCCACACCTCCTGCTCCTCTCTGCTGGCAGGGCTGGCCTCACTCACTGCCGACAGCATCAGCTCCAGCAGGGTCACTCTGCAACCAGAAACAGTCTGTTAACCATGGCCACTGACCCACGGAGAGCAGGGAATGACCAGATACAGTTGTTAAAAATGTTACAAACAATTAGCATGCTAATAACAGAAGGGGTGTTTAAAAGTTAGGAAGTCTCAGGAATACCAGCAATCAGTTTCTGTCTACTGGGTTACTTAAGCACACCATTAACTGAATTCATCATACAATTAATACTACCTGGCCACACAGTCAATATTTTTCTCCAGTCTATTTGAATTTCTAATTTCTTATGTGCTAATACAATGTTACTGTGACTGCATATTGCCCATGTCTAAAAAGTTTCCATCTAAACAGCTCTTAAAAGCTGTTGTTAAATTCAGCAAAACAAACACAGACTATTTGTCAGTCTCTATTTGAAAACAGCAGCTTTTCATAGCCCTTGCCTTGTCCCCAGTCCTTCACTAATTCTCCCCCATGACCCCAAACCACTTCTGAGACAGGGAAAATAAAAACTCATATGCACACTCTGCTCATTCCAGTTTTATAACTGCCACTAAACGGACTAAGCAAATCCAAGTTAATTACTTGTCTACTCAGTAAGAATGACTCTGCCTATTAACCCAGCAAGGAAGTGGACAGATAAAGAAGCTGCTGTATAAAATGTATTTGGATCATTGTTCTGGACAGCACCTAAGTCACTGGATTTCCAGTACCCCTTGAGGCTGTCAGGGCAGCCTGGGAGCCCTCAGTGGGGCAGCCCCTGGGGGAGGCAGAGGCTGCCCTGCAGCTCCACGTGGGCTCCACTGCCACCTGCTCAGCCTGAAAGGGCACTGCTTATTGAACACACTCAGGAGCAGCCTCGGGGTTTTCTTTCACTGAAGAAATTCCATTCTTTGCAATCCAGATGGAAGGACTGACATTGAAACATGTGGAATAACTCAAATGATTTTTCTCTTAAATTTACCAAGCAGGCTGTCAGGAGGGGAAGAGAAATGTCTTTTTCTGTGGAAAAAGCTCGGTCAGTGCTTTATTAACCTCCAAGAACCCAGCCCTATCAATCATGAAACAGCTACTCAGTGCTTGTTCAGCNCTGAGTCCTGGATGTGCCTTCACCCCCAGGCAAGGCAGGGCTGGGCTTGGCAGGTCAGTGTGCACCCAGGTCAGAGCCTGCCAAGGCTGTGTCCAGCTAAGAACACAGGCCACTCACAGTCTTCCTGAGCACAG
>VWZD01000013.1:216232-270258 GCA_013396695.1 Sakesphorus luctuosus | reverse complement strand
GACCCCAAAGCCCACCCAGTGCCACCCCTGCCATGGGCAGAGACACCTCCCACTGTCCCAGGCTGCTCCAATGGGGTACATTTATTTCCAAGTCCCATATTCTCTGCCATCCCCCATTACAGATCCCACTGTGCCCTCTGCCACTGCCTTCCCCATACAAACTGGGAACACAAGTGCCCCCTGGGCAACAGTGGCAGTGGGAGTCCCCACTGGTCAGTCCTACCTCATGCTGTGCCCCTGGTGCAGCAGCCAGGCTGAGCACAGCCCCACAGCTCTGCCGGAAACAGCCTGCAAGGAAGGCAGCGTGGCTGGCCCACACCTCCTGCTCCTCTCTGCTGGCAGGGCTGGCCTCACTCACTGCCGACAGCATCAGCTCCAGCAGGGTCACTCTGCAACCAGAAACAGTCTGTTAACCATGGCCACTGACCCACGGAGAGCAGGGAATGACCAGATACAGTTGTTAAAAATGTTACAAACAATTAGCATGCTAATAACAGAAGGGGTGTTTAAAAGTTAGGAAGTCTCAGGAATACCAGCAATCAGTTTCTGTCTACTGGGTTACTTAAGCACACCATTAACTGAATTCATCATACAATTAATACTACCTGGCCACACAGTCAATATTTTTCTCCAGTCTATTTGAATTTCTAATTTCTTATGTGCTAATACAATGTTACTGTGACTGCATATTGCCCATGTCTAAAAAGTTTCCATCTAAACAGCTCTTAAAAGCTGTTGTTAAATTCAGCAAAACAAACACAGACTATTTGTCAGTCTCTATTTGAAAACAGCAGCTTTTCATAGCCCTTGCCTTGTCCCCAGTCCTTCACTAATTCTCCCCCATGACCCCAAACCACTTCTGAGACAGGGAAAATAAAAACTCATATGCACACTCTGCTCATTCCAGTTTTATAACTGCCACTAAACGGACTAAGCAAATCCAAGTTAATTACTTGTCTACTCAGTAAGAATGACTCTGCCTATTAACCCAGCAAGGAAGTGGACAGACTAAGAAGCTGCTCTATAAAACCTATTTGAGTCATTTTTCTGGACAGCACCAAAGTCACTGGATTTCCAGTACCCCTTGAGGCTGTCAGGGCAGCCTGGGAGCCCTCAGTGGGGCAGCCCCTGGGGGAGGCAGAGGCTGCCCTGCAGCTCCACGTGGGCTCCACTGCCACCTGCTCAGCCTGAAAGGGCACTGCTTATTGAACACACTCAGGAGCAGCCTCGGGGTTTTCTTTCACTGAAGAAATTCCATTCTTTGCAATCCAGATGGAAGGACTGACATTGAAACATGTGGAATAACTCAAATGATTTTTCTCTTAAATTTACCAAGCAGGCTGTCAGGAGGGGAAGAGAAATGTCTTTTTCTGTGGAAAAAGCTCGGTCAGTGCTTTATTAACCTCCAAGAACCCAGCCCTATCAATCATGAAACAGCTACTCAGTGCTTGTTCAGCTCAGCCCTCGGTGTCACCAGCACAGCTGCACCACACCATTATCTGGGGGAGCACAAAAAGCTTTTCAGCAGGGCACACAGACAGGCTCCCACCCCTCTGGGCCAGGACAGGCTCTGCAGGCTGAGCCCCNAAGAACACAGGCCACTCACAGCCTTCCTGAGCACAGCAATATTTCAGTGGAGCACCACCCTCTGCCTGGCCGGGCTCTGCTCAGCCCCTCCTGCACCAGTGATCCACAGAACACCCCTGAGCAAGTGACAGGCAATCCTTCTGTGAACCAGCTGGAGGGGCACCACAAACTCCATTAAACAGATTAAATGGTTGCCAGGAGGGAAATGCTTTGCATGACTCTTCCTCTTGCAATATAATTGGGTGCCCTTTTCCACAACCATAATCCTTCCACAGAAACAGGAGTGACGTTAAAAAATGACCTGCATGTAACTGCTTTTAAAGTTCTCTGTTCTCTTTTAGGCATTCAAGTCAAACCCTTTTCCTGAGTTTTCTTCCAGGCACAGTCATTCAGGACATGCCCATCTTGCCCTGAATTTCAAGCAAGCTTTGCCATTCAGGCACTAATTTCCTGAGAGGGACCTGCTTTGTTTGGGTGCAGTTCCCTGACATTCCTTTCTTCCATTGAGTCTCTCAGTTTTCTTCCAAGACTCGCCCCAACTTTTCCAAGTTAGTTCTCCCACACAATGCAATTTGCCCACTTCCTTCAGATGATCTCACAACTGTTTAGCCATTCAGATGACAGGGTTTGCTCCTACTTGTTTGCCTGGAGCTAATGCAACTATGCCCACTGTTGGTACCAGCTGAATTTGTCACATTCAGTTTGGTATCTAAAATATAATTCTGTATACTATATTTATGATTATACTTCTGTTTGGAAATAACCATGCCATGTCATCTTCCTTGTCCTTAGGCACCACTGAGGAAGACCTTCTGTGACTCTTCTGCTTTTTTCCCCCAGCCAGATTGAAACCAGTTCTTCTCCATGCTGACTAAATTGGCATGAACTGAGAGCAGCTACGATAAAGTATTTGCAATCATCAGTAACACAAACTCCTGTCTCCTATGGCCTGCAAACAAACCACAGCACTCAAGTGCAATTTAAATCCAGAAGGAAGCTCATTATTACAAAATAAAATGCTGTCTTACTAAGCCTAAAATTAACAGTGCAAAGTTTTATTGATTTTATGATCATCCAGAAGTGTGCTTGGTTTATAACCAAGTGCCAGACATGTGGGACATTGAGGACTGGAGCTCCTCTTTGCTGAAACACCTCCCTGACAGCAAAGGTTCCATGAGACAAATTAGGTCCTTCCCCAAAACCACCACTTCTTTCATCTTCAAATGACACTTGCAAGCATTGTATTAAATGCAAAATGATAAATCTGTGAGCAGCTCTCACTCAGTGCTGCTCTGTGCCCGTGAGCACTGCCAGGAGCAGACACAGTGCCACCCAGGGGACTGCAGTGCCCCTTCCAGGGGACACTTCCATCCATCCCTCACTCAGGGCACTCCCCAGAAACCAATGCAATGGTTCAGCATCTTAAAAAGACCTGAAGCTATTCCACTGCACTTTCCTTGCTGTTAATTAAAGTAAAACCCCTTCTTGAAAGGGGCAACACAGATGTGCTCACTCTGAACATTTTACAATGTAATTAAGACAATCAAGGCATTAACTTGCACTGTCCATGCTCAAGGCTAACTTGGATGAAAGCAAAGCAGGATTTCTCTAAATACCTCTGCCAAACACCTGCACACACGTGCAGGGAACTCTCAAATCTGATAAGGAATCCAAGAATCAGAATGTTTTTATCTGAATTGGGTTTCTCTCTTCACACATCTCTCAGGCCCATGCTGTGACTCTTGAGGATGGTCCTGTGCAGGGTCCCTTCCAACCCAGCATAGCCTGTGAGTCCTTAATGTATTCTTAAAAACGCCAACACTACCTAGGAGAATGCCAGGGCAGGTTCAGCTGCAACAGGTATATTTTCTGCACCACTTCCATATGTTTGTCAGTAAATTAAGCAGTATTAAATTCACAACACATTGTGCTGTGATTATGTCTTTGAAAAGCTCAATGGAATTTACTTGATTGGCAGAACTCTTGGGACTGATAATAAAGGCAGTGAATGTGCCCTGACTGACTCCAGGGCAACATGAAAACATGCAAACAAACTGCCCTTCATGGTATTGCCCAAGAGAATTAAACCCATCTTGTTGACTGAAAACAGTCCTTGCCATCAGCTGGTTAGGGCCCCCCAGCTCCAGCACAGTAAGCACACAGCTCAGGCTTGTTCCCATTTGGTTATCCTGAATTATGGAGGAAGGCACTACTGCCCTCCTTACCATTCCCATCTCACCCCTCTACATGAATGGTATTTTATGGTTCAGACCTATCACATACCCTTTCTTTGCCTGCTACTCCTTTTGTTTCCTCCTGTACCCTCCAAGCAGTGCCTGTACCCTCACTGTAACGGCACTGGAAACAGAACAAACCCCAGAAGGAAACACATCAAGGCACAGTCTGTTCAGTGCTCTGCCTTGGACCTGCAAAACCCACACAGGGGGCACTTCCAGCCTCCCTGGGCAGAGGCGGAGCACAGCAGCCATGCTGAACACACAAACCACACCACGAGATGTTCAAGCACTTGCAGGAGCTGTAGAATTCTAGTCCAGGGTTTCCCAAAGTTGATTTGTCTTAAAATAATTTTATCTTCCCCAATTCTCTACTAAAGCAATTGCAAATGAGCATTTTCCCACTATAACACTGGCTGTTTCCTATCAATTCAGTACACATTTACTGAAACACCTGAAGGAAAACCAGCTCTGCTTCCTCAAGGTGAAGGTTTATTAAAGCTTTTCAAGAGTGGAAATATTAAAAGACGAAGTAACCAAGGTTTTTGTAGGCTCTGCTAACCAGTATCACACACACCTGCAGGTTCAGCAAAGCCTTCCTTTCCATGTGTCCCCACTGCAGAGGCAGGAAGAGCTGAGGATGTTTCCAGTGGAGCTGTAAAACCCCACAGGGTGTGGTGCTCCTCTGCAATCCAGCCCCGGGCATGAAATCCTGTCCTCCTTTGTGTGTGAAGGATTTCCTTACCAAGCAATGGCGCCAACCTGGATTCTGCAACCCTACATAAATCACTGCCAGTTGTGGCCAAGCTGTAATGTTAACCAACCAATTTAAAACCATTACTGACATAGAAACATGTATTTAGAGATTTTGTGCCAACTCTCAAACCACACAGTTTTTCAATCATGTGAACAGGATACTCTATAAGGAATGCTAAATACTCAAAGCCACAATGGGTTTTGGGGTTACCTTTCTTGATTGCTCAGTTTGGCATAGAGGGCTTGTACCAGCTCTGGACATGGCAGCAAATGCTCTGTAACAATCAGGAACCTAAGGGGAAAAGCAAAGTGTTACTGGTGCTGCAAGGGCAGCATGGACATTATTCCACACAGTGCTGGGGAGTTTTACTGCAGGTGAACAGGGGACACGTCTGGGGGCCTGTCTGCTGACAGATCCCTACTGTCCCAATACATGTGCACTGCTCTGCAGCTCCTAACACAGCCATGGCCACTGCCAACAGGGCAGCACAGCTGTACTCACAGGCTTGAAGGAAAGCTGGGCAGAGTCTTCAGCCAGTTATACAAAAGGCACACCACAACTCAAACAAGAAAACACTCATCCAATCCTTTATGCATTGCAGCAAAAAGCCAAAGGTCAAGATCCAAAACTGTTATTCTTCTCATCACAACACCATCTGTAAGCCCAAACAGTGAAACAAGTGCCCAAATAATTTATTTATCTTAGTTTAAAAAAGTAATCTAACAAAGTATCAAAGCAAAACTTCTTTGTCAAACGCAAGGCAGGAAAACACTTTTCTGAACTTTGGAAAAATACCCTCTTTGTGTAACAGAGACCTAAACTGGGAGCCAATTCTAACTCCTTGCTCTCCAAGGCAGGTGGGAACAGAATCAGAGTTGGAAGGGACACACAAGGGTCCTTGAGCTCAACTCCTGGCCCTGCACAGGACAACCCCAGCTTGAACTCCAGCACCTTACCAGGAAAAGCATACTAAGTATATTCTTAGTGAGTAATAAATTATCAAGCTTTTCCTTTCAGCACCTTCCATTTAGGTATTTCATCATATTTGATATTTCTGTCTCAAAAAAACAAAGTAGAAATATTTATCTCTTCAAATTACAGTGCTCAGAGCACTGACAGTGCTATTTATCCTGCACAGGTACACACACACTAAATGAGGCATCTTTAAACCAGCTTGTCTGGCCACTAAATACACAATAATTATAGGGCAAGTCTCAGCATGCTCTGGGCTAGTGAAGCCACAGGGAAAGAACAGCTAAAATAATATTAAACCCCAGGGATTTCAATATTCCCTCCACCTCCTCCCCAGCTTTGCCTTTGCTGACAGCCTTCGCTCTGTGCATCCTTAACCCACAACACAGCTCACAGGAACCTCACACTGCACAAAGCAGGGCTTGGACAAGTGCTCAATGACAGCTGGGGAAACAGCAGGGCCGAAGGATCAGCAGCTACTCCATTTCTAACAGTAACTGGGGACTGGTTCATTACTGTAAAGGACATTTTGAAGAAGGGGAGGGGAAAAAGCTATTTCATACTGTACTTTTTTACTGCTATTTGTACATGCCTTAAGGGAAAACAAACCCAGCAGCAGAGGCACAGGGACTGCTCAGGTTCAAACTGGCATGCTGAGGAGTGCAGAACTCACAGAGGAGTTTCTGAACAGCATTTCCAACACCAAGGCTCCCCAGAGTGATGAGCACAGAGGTGTTTGCCCTGAGCCCAGCCCCAGCAGGGAGGGCAGGGGGACACTGCCCCACAGCCCACAGCCACACACCTTCAGCCTTCAAGTGGCAACACCTGATTTTACCTGTCAGATTTAAGCAGAAGCACAGGCTTGGTCTGGAGCTGTGAAAGAAAACAGCACAACACTCCATGCTCTGCAGGACACAGAACTCTGGCTCAGTGTACACATCCCAGCTGGCAACTCAGGAGAGTCAAAGTGCATTTAAGGAGGCAGCCTGAAGCCCAATTTTTTTTTTTTTTTGCAGTAGGGACTATGAATTAAAATCCCAATTTTCATGTTCAGCATTATTTTGAGGAAATTTTCTTCACAGTTTTCCTCGTAATTAAGAAGTGTTTGATAATTATCATGGAAAAGATGTGATGTTACCAGGGAGCACACCCCTGATCACTGTTGCAAAGGGCAGGGGCTGCAGTCTGGTCAGTCCTTGGCTCTGCACTCTGTGTTTACTCACACACATTTTTCACATTCTGTGGACTAGAACTCTCCTGCTTGAGGAGCTTCGAGCATTTCAGACTAAAGTTTTTACTTCTTACCCTTCTGATTTCAGGACATGATGTAACACCTCAGAAATGAGCAGCTGTGGCTGCCCCATCCCTGGGAGTGTCCCAGGCCAGGTTGGAAAGGGCTTGGAAAAACCTGGGACAGTGGGAGATGTCCCTGCCATGGCAGGGACTGAGCTGGATGGGCTTTAAGGTCCCTTCCAACCCACTCTGGGTTTCTATGAAGTGTTTGCTTCTGTATTTAAACGTCTCTTTCACCTGATCCCCTCCCTGCACTACCCCACCATGAAGAACAGAGCACAAGCACATTTTACAGACCCCCAAGAGCTAACAGAAGAATTAGTACTCCAGGAAAGCACTTGGAACTTGTCCTACCATGCCCAGAGATTCTGGAGGCAGCCAAGCAAGGACAGGGCAAACTCAACCCAGTCTCCTCAGTCCTCACTCTCCTGTTTCTCATTTGGGGCAGGAGAAGAGAAGATGAAAAGAAAGCCCATCCCCAAGTCTGCAATGAAGACGTTCAGTTCTGGTTTACTGACTGAACATGGCATGGCAGATGCACACAAAGGCTTTGGGAGGACACTGAAACCCTCTGTGGGGGCCCACAGCAGAACCACTGGGATAAACTGAGGACCACTGTAATTTAGTGAAGGAAATGGGGAAAATTGATGCTGTTATGCAAGTGTAACACAGGAACAAATGAACAGCGTTAAATAGGCCAATTTTCTTGACTTCTTAAAAATTGTTTGGCTACCATCCTAAAAACAGGCAGTGCTTGCATGGCAGATAAATACAGGAGGAGATGCTGAGAGGCTCTGTAACAGCACAAGGGCTGCATTGTACCAGAGTGCAGCTGAGAGGCAGCCAAGGAGCCGTGGTGTGAGCTGCATGTGCACTTGGGATATCACTGAGCAATCAGCCTCACCATCAATGTCATGCTCCACACTAAGCTGATCTGATCCCATTAGCAAGGTTAGGGAACAGCCTCCTCAGCCTCACAAAGCCAGGAGCAAAACCCTCACAAATCTTTGCACAGTACAGAGAACGAGCCATGGCAATTCTCAGCCTGATCAGCAACTTCCAATGGCAAAACCAAAAGCATTTTTCATCACTCTGCAATAATGCCACCATCCAAAATATTTAGTAAGGAGTAAAGAGATATCTTTCTGCTGCAATTTAACAAACAAATTAACAAATGACCCAAATTCTGAAGGAAAAAAGTAGACAATTCAGACACCTAACCTTCCAAAGCCTTTTCAGATGCTCAAAAAGCAATAAGGCTCATGAGGAATTGTTTGGAGCCAGAGCATATTTTAGAAGCAGAGATATATTCTGTCCTTGCAAAAGAAAGGAACCCTATCAATAACATTAAAACAAATGAATTACAAGTATAAAGTTAGGAATAACAAATGGAACATGTGCTGCCATAACACCTCTGTAGACAAGGCCATTCCCCCACTCCAACAGCAGCACTGCTCACTCAAGGGAAGAATCAGGAGCACATTTAAGGCTCAGCCATCCCAGCCATCCCCCGTGTGCTGTGCCCGTCCCTGCAGCTCCCACAGCCACTCCCACAGTGACAGTGCCCTCCCCACGGGCCGTGGCAGTGCCCACCTGTCCCCTCAGCTCTGGCAGAGAGGTCACAGCATGGCAACAGTTGTCTCACTCAGAAGACACTCCCATTCAATGTGATAACTCCAAAAGGCACTCAAAAGAGATTTATTTTTACTTACATGTGAAGTTGGAATCAGTTTTTCTGAAGAGCTACCAAGAGAAAACTGGAAGATGATGAGCAATAGCTAAAAGCACTTCCTGCTCCTCTCCCACAAAAGGGCACAAAAAAGGTGACAAGATCAAGGAATATGTGAGCCTGGGCTTTAGAAGGCTGAGGAAATCTGTGCCAATTCACTGCTACTGCAAATAGAAAGTAGAAGCTACCCAGATCTCTACAACTGAGGAAACTTTTCCCAATTGTCAGTACTATTTAAAACCACAGTTGAACTTGGAAACCTGCAACATAACTCCAACTTTCCTGGAATTAAAAAAGGAATGACTTTCTGGGGAGGAGAAGGAGGGGCACATCCTAAACTGCACAAGAGAAGGAACAAACCAATGCCAAACAGCTGACCACACTCCTAATACCTCTCTGCTGGAAGCCAAAAGGCACATTATGCCTCTTCCTTTAAAATGGAGGATTTTGTTCCTTGCTCTTCAGGAATCAAAATAATCTGTTCCTCCCTTCCTGATGAGCTGCACTGCCCCATGCACACACTTGGAACAAGTGATGACACAAGGGATACTCTCAGCTCTAATGGAGCCACCAAAGTACTTCTAAAATAAACAGCTTTAGAAAACACATTGGTCTCAGTTTGGATAAAAAACAATTTTATAAATTATAATTTTATAAATTATAATTTTGTACTGCTTTTTCCTAATTATTCTACAAACCACACATGTTTGCAGGTTCCAATTCTAAAATAGATCTCATGAGGCATTCTGTGCTTGTTTCTCTTCTAGAGTCCCCTCTATGAGGTGTGACACACTTTGCTGCTGAATGCAAACCCCAGAGGGAGGGGCACTGGGTCTGGGGGAACACAGAGACAACACCTTGGAAAGGCCCCACGACTGTGCAGAGCCAAAGGCACAGCTGTGTGTATTTAAATCCAGCTGTTACTGACACATCAGCTGCAGTGGCAGTGCTTGGCAAGGCCCTCCAGCACCCTGCAGGACACAGGACACCTCTGGGGCCTTCTGCTGCTCTGGGGAACTGACACTGAAAGAAAAGGGAAAAGAAAGATCTAAAAGGAGTGGAAACAATAGACCTGAAGTAAGAGGTTTAAAAACCTTCCATGTCCAATAAAGCATTTCAGAGGGAATGCTAATCCCAAAAGTGGTCATGAGCAGAGCAGGCCGGAAGTTATGGATCATTACCTGCCCCTGAAATGCAGTGCTAGAAGAACAAATGAAGATCAAGAAATGGGGGGAACAGGTACAACGAGAATCACAAAAAGGCTTTAGAACTACCAGGATTGAGTAAAATCAGCCCCTTCAGACCAAAGGGTGTTTTTTTCCTTTCAAGGCAAGGCTGTTTGAATACCTGCTCAGTGCTTGGGGCTGCACTGGTGCAGTGCACGTTTTGGTGCAGATTTTGCACTTGTGAATGCACCTGACCCATGTTGACTTGAAAACAGGGCCAACATTCCTGAAAGATTCCCATTTACAATTCAGACTGCACAAAATGCCAAGAAACATACTACAAACTCATCACTCTCTCCTTCAATTGGACAACCTGGTAATGAGCTGAGACTTTACAAGCCAATAAAGCACTAGGAAAGAAAACAAAACCTATTTAATTTTCTTAAGGGCTGGAAGAAATTCCAATGCTTTTCCCCTCTATGGGAAACTCAGGATTCTGACAGGAATTAGAGGGCAAACGTTTTGCAACTGCCTTATGGCAGGGCCAGGATCACTCTTTTCCACTCCTGTCTTGTCCTTCATCAGGGTCTTCTACCTTGTATATGAGTTTACTCCTTTTAACCTCAACACTGCCCTGAAGAGAGACAGTTTTGCACCCACACCAAACCCCCACAGTGCAGGTAAAACATTTCCTTAACAACATCCACAGAATGCACCTGAGACTGGAGAGTTCAGGGAACTGGATCCCTCAGCACTGGCTTTCATGCTGCACTTACTCTGCAACTGCCTCCAAAACATAAATTTACCACCACAGCTTTCCCACCTCAGTTAAAACACATTTCAGCCTACCTTCAATACATAAAGAAAATTAAAGATTATCAAGATAATTATCTGCAAACCAAACTTTGCCTTATTGACAAACAACAGAATTGGACTCAGTTTGTCACTTTTGCAGTTTTCCACCCTGAAATTCAGTTTGCTTTCTGAAAACTATTCATGTCCTAAGCAAATTGACATTGCCATAAAAAGCCCAGCCACAAACAAATTTGAAGTTATTTTTCAGCACAAAAGCAAACTATTAAACAACATTTGTTTTTCAATTACCTTAACTCTGCTTAGAGATTTTCCAAATACTTACTAAACCCCCAGTAATTCTTCCTGATTAAGTTTTGAATTTAAACATGACCTTCAAAAGAATACTGCAAAAACATCCATATGTTTTTTCCCTTGGAATAAGTCCTGTAGCAATGAGGTGAATGTGTATCCTTGGCATGCAGGGCAGAACATTTATTAAATGCATAACTAACAATACTTACAACAATAGCCATTAGCAGAAAAATACAAAAGCTCAGGAGAATAAAACCACTGATTAGGTGCTCTCAGGGTATGAAAATAAAGATTCACAGACAATACTTGTGTTTTGGTATAAAATGATGGCATGTTGCACTAGACAACAGACCTGTTAGCAAGGAAAAAGAAAAGAAACCCCCAGGTTTGGGTTAGCTCATTATTCATACAAGTATTGCAGCAGGACCTGTCTGTGCTAACTTGGAAATATCTCCACAAACAGCACACAAATGTAAATCAGTTTGCATTCAGAACACCATTACATTAAAAAAGAAAAACAGGCCATGGTTTGAAAATTCTGTTGTATATCCTCAGCAAAAAATGTAGTCTTAATTTTAGAAAACACTCCAGTCACTGGAATTATGATGAACATTTTCCCTAAGTGGCCAGTTTGTAAATAGATCTCCCTTTCCCCACAAAGCAGTGTCACAGAGACCTGTCCTTGCAGAGCTGCACAGCACAACACCTTGAAACAGGGACAAAAATTATAGTATAAAATTTCTAACTATGTAACTTTGCAAAAAGTAACTAGCAGGCAAAGTAAAAAGGACTTAGGCATGCCCTAAGTGTAGACAATTGAAATAAGGGAGAATCAGGGGTTTGCTGAATAAAAGTGAAAAGAGAAGGCCTTGACACCAACACAGCAGGAGGGTGGAAACCTGGGTAGAGAACTAGAAGAGAGTATGTTTAAATGGATATTACATAACATTTGATATTACAAGACATATGTAAATGTAACAAGTGTCTGAAACAGATAACATTTGCAGCTACCTGCATAAAGATCGCTCCATTTTCGTGCACGGGACACACGTACTCTGGAGCATGAGCTCCCTGCGTGTCTCCAGCCACGGCCAAGCTGTACCATCAAAACCTCGATTTTCTGTAACCCACCCCAAGCCCGGAGATACGCACGGCCAGTCCGGGGGTCGCTGCTCCCTGCAGAGCCCGAGGACGCGCAGAGCCACGGGCAGCCCGCCCGGCTGCAGCAGGGCTCGCACCCTGCCCGGGGCCAGGCAGCCGAACAGCACCGTGCAGGCGTGCGACACCACCCGCTCGTCACCGTGCGACAGGCACGTCCTGCGGAGAGAGCACAGGGACAGCGGCTGCGGGTGAGCCCGCACACACAGCCCGGGGCAACAGAGGGACAGCGGCTGCGGGTGAGCCGGCACACACTGCCCGGGGCAACAGAGGGACAGCGGCTGCGGGTGAGCCGGCACACACTGCCCGGGGCAACAGAGGGACAGCAGCTACAGCCGAGCCCGCACACACAGCTCACCAGGCTGGGTGACACAGCCAGGGGTCACCCTGCGTGACAGGAACGCAGCTGACACACAGTCAGAGGGTCACAAGTGTCTGAGGGGGACACAAGTGACCAGCAGGGACAAACAGCCCAGGGCTCACCTGACACACAACTATGGTGTCACCCTGAGAGGGACACAAGTGACCAGCAAGTGAAGACACCGCAGAACTCAGCTGAAGGGCAAACTCAACAGGAAATTTAGGAAATTAATGCCAAATTAGAACTAACTGAAGAGCTGGAAAATGGGTGGAATGATAATAAACTGCTTCTTTGGTCACAAGGTGTTTCTATACCTAGCGTTGATACAGGGGCTCCCAACACCCACTCAACGATTATCAAACCAAATGGAAGTGCCTTTGTCACCAGCTCAGGGTGAGAAATCTGGGCAAACACATCAACTCCACTGTGCTGTGCCTGCACAAAACAGTTTATGTAATATTTCATTACACATACATCATCAAACCTCCAGGAAGACATTCTGGTGAGCTTTGGAGGGGGACAAAAGAGCTTTGGTGGAAGACACAAAGACTCAAGAACTTTTGTAGATTCCATGTGATGCAGCAGTAAAAAAAGAAAATGTGTTCTTGGAAATGAACGTAATTACTTGAAAACACACCTGAAACAAGGCTCATGTTTGAAGCTCATCTTTCAAAATACGGGAGTTTTCTCCCAGTTTCTGCTAAATGAAGTCAATTTACAGTTAGTTTAGAGTAATCAGGTTTCTAAAGGTGCTGCCCCCTGTGGCTGACCAACAGCAAATACCCACAGGACACGGTCCCAGCCACCCCCTGCTCACCAGAGCCATTTCTCCACGCCCCGTGGTGCAAAGGCACGGCCACCATGCACAAGAGATTGGCACACCCACAGCACCCACCCCAGCCCCAAACCCACACCGTGCTTACAGAAACAGGTCTGGGAAGGCACACTTCCAGAGGCTGTCCTGGCAATCTCCATTTCCTGCTGCTATGTTTCCAAGGAACTGGAGACCACAGCGAAGAGCTGGAAAAAACCAAACAACAACATTGGCAGGAATGCAAAGCAACACTTAAGTTCCATGTGAATGACCCATTTCAGTGTTACAGACACAGTGCAGAATCACCTTCGGGAAGCTTTAGGTGCAGTTATTTCTCTGCTCCCGCACATAAGTACTTGCACTTTCTCTTCTAATGCAAACCATTCTTTACAGGCCTTTAGAATTACACACCAGACTTGACTATTAAAGACTGGCCACCAGTGATGACAGGAACTTACCTACAGCTCCTTCCTACTGACACGACATTCTGTTTAGCTGGACAAACCATTATGGAATATGATGATGTGCTCAATACTTTCTAACTTGTACCCCAGTAAAGCGAAAGCCAGCACTCCAAGTTACTTTGCCTCCAATTTAACAGTGAATTTAATATGGCAGATTTCTGCTCTTGCTACAAAGGATTTATTGCAGCCTCCTCTCAATACAGATTTAAACATGGGAAGATATTGCACCACACAAGTTCATATCCTAGAGCAGCCAAAAGGTGTAAATTCACAAAAAAGAAAAGCATGAACCCAGAGACCTCACAAAATTAAAACACTTTTGTTGGCCCTATTGACAGCTTTCAATAGCCTGGCCCTTATGAACAGGCTGGCAAAGAAACTTCAAATTAAAGGTTCAAACTCAGAGACCTTACAAACAGCAGCCTGTTGCAGATGGAGGAGGCTGACATTGCCAGGGTCTGCACATCTAAAATTAGTTCTCCTGGAAAGGTGCTGTGCCAGCTGGCAGCCAGATGTCCTACAGAGGTCTGGCCATACATCCTCTCGGGAACAAGCAGCAGGCAAGGCACAAATGGGGTCACTGGGGCTGAGGGAATAGAACCTTCTCCCTCCAGATGTATTTTCAAACCCCAAATATGTATGTCTACTCCACAATGCATGTTGAGCTGTATTCTCCTCAGTTGTGATAACTCCTGTTCTCCCCCTGCACATCTGCAGTGCTTTATTAATAATTTCCTGCTTGCCCTTGTCCCTCCCATCTGGTGCCCACCCTGCTGGCCCAGGAGCTCCTGAGGGACAGGCACGGGCACACCAGGGGACACCTCATGGAAACCCCTCCTGCTGGAAGAGAACAACGAGGTGGGAAATCCTGGAACAGGGTATGGCTTCCCTTGGGGAATTCCTTACCTGTGCTGTGACAGGAAAGGCTTCCCTTGAAGTTGCTCACTGATCACTTTGAAAAACCTTGACAGCAGCTGGAGAGGCTTAAAATAGGCCTAAGAGGTTTGCATTGTTTTTATGGGGGCAGGCAGCACAGTGATAGCTGTGACCCTCTGCCTTTACTGCAACTATAAAACAGATACAAACCAAATCCCATCAGAGCTGTCCAGCATGGCCTGTCAGACTGCACCCACCAGGCCTGCACACCTGCCCCGCTCACCCAAAGCTGTGCTCCCCAGCACCAGGCAGGGAGGGCAGGGCTGGGGCACTCCTGCCCCGGGGCAGGCACTGGGGCTCACAGCACTGGGGCCCAGCCCAGCCTGCACTCCTCACCTGGGACCTGCACAGCACCCTGGGGTTTGTACACAGCCCAGAGAGCCACACTGCCACCCTGGGGGGAACAAAACCTCCAGCTCAGCACAAGGTGTAGGCCTCCATTACTACAGAATGTGAGTTTCCACCACTCTCATCCGGTCATTGACTTGTTTCCTTGTGGCTGCAAGTTAAAGCAACTTCCAGTCATAAAGAGAGTTATTTGCCTCTTCACCACCATGAATCATACCACAAATACTGATGGAAATGTATTTTCCTTGGAAAACAGTCTGTCTAGACTACTCCAATTGAATGTACAATACATATATGGGCTCTGTCATTAAAACAGAGCTCAGGATTTTATTTCTGTAAATAAAATGAATGTCTAGCTACTGCTTGTATTTCCACCCTGATCCTACTGCACTTGCTGCAGTGCAGACCAGTAACCCATTTCTACAATCTCTGGAACACCAGGAATGGTGTGTTTAATAAGTTTCTGCTCCCAATCCTTGTGCCCTTCACCTCCAAAACAAAGTGGGACTCTGGATTTTTTTTTTCCCTCCAGAAGAGCCAACTCTAATATTACCAGAACACTGCAGGCCCTGACTGGACAGCCCTTCTGTTCTTGGAAAATCAATGTCCAGGCAGGGGATCAGCACTGTGTTCTGACTGAACAGGGGAATTGGATTCAAAGGCAAGCAAAACCCCCACCATGCTATTAAAAATGTGCAGTTACAGATCAATTAAAGAGAGCTGGAACAAACCATCAGATCATGCATCAAATTAGCCTCTGATGCAAATTAAGTTCTAATGAGGTCTCCGGATGGGAGATTAAAAAAAATTTATTTGTGTGTTTACTGTCAAAGAGCTGCTTTGACAGAGCACTGAGATGAGGTTCACACTGACTCATTCAAACAGCATCAAGGCTAATTAAATACAGTAATAGGAGCATTTTCTTTATCTCCTATTTTAATTGCATGGTTTCAGTTTTAGAAAGCAAACATAAGTGTGCTCACTTCTTTAATAACTTGTCTAACAAAATGTCAAGGCATATGACATGGGACTGCTGTTCCATCCACTCCAGCGGCAGCAACACATGCCTGGGATCCCCCTTCATGTGAACCCAGCCCATCCCAAGTGCCTGCAGCCCTGGGACTCCATGGACCAGCTTCCTGCACACATCAGCATGGAAAATCCTGTTCCTGAACCAGCCCAGGAGCTGAGCCTCACTCTGACAGACAGGCTCTCTTTACAGAGCCTGCTGGAGCAACATCAGCAAGTTGGAAGTGCTGGGGAGTCTCAACCTGGGCTTAAACCATGCCAGGAAACCAAGAAAAACAGCCAGGAGGACGGGCCACCCACTGTGCATGACTCGTGGTGTCTGACCCTCTGACACACCCCCACTCCAGACCTTGTGCAGGCCCGAAGAAAAGAAAGAAAAAAGGAAATTATTAACACATAAAACACTAACCAAAATTATGAGCAAATTTCTCCAATTATTTTTGATGGCATACTGGGAACGTTGTTCCATTGAACCCTGAATTTCCACCTAAGTGCTTCTATTTTCCCTCAAAAAGCTCAAAGGTCTTTTCCTCTAAGTCTGTGGAAAGGGTATCAGACCTGAGCCATTTCTATTCTGTATCCAGCTAATAAATGGACCTTCTGCAAGGACAGAGAATGACAAATACACTTACATTAAGTATTTCCACTTACATATCCACATTAATATACAGCAACATTTTTAGCATGAACATTTTGGGTTTGTTTTCCCCATTTTCCCCACCTTTATCCTGAGGTCCTGATGTCCCTGCTGGGAAAACCAGCATATTAAATACAGAGATGTTTCTGCAAGGTTTGATTCACATATTTATGCAGGTCAGAAACCTGCCTCATAATGACTCTTGCTGACAGGGGACAGCACAGAGCAAGGAAGGAAGGGAAGGGCTTACAGCACACTGTATTTAGAGATCCACAGAAATACAAGCACTACTGTTCATTTCAGGCCTCGACCAAAGTAACCAGAAACCATTCTAATTAAATAGACATCAGCAAACTCCTATTTCCTTTGTGCTCCAAGTGGGTATCAGTCCACATTAGAAAACCACTGTGCATGTGGCATAAATCAGCAACATCTTGGCAGGCTGTACTAGAAAGCCTCCAAATTGCAGGAGCAGGAAAAACCCAACCAGCTCTACAGTGTCTAAAAGCTGCAGCAGCCACAGAGCAGGAGCCCCCAGGGCAGCCCCCGACCTGCTAATTGTTCTGCCTTGGGGCTGGCCCTCAGCTTAGGCCGTGTCCCAGAGGGAGCAAAACCATTTACACTGACACATCTCTGCCAGCACAGCAACCAAAGCAGCCTTTGATCATCAGGACAACACACCCCACACTGCGGGAAAGCTGCAGCCTCTCAGTCCCTGCCTCAAATCCTGCACCCAGAGCCATCAGTACCCGACAGGTGAACCTCACCAGGCACCATCTGCTCTGTAGCCAACACACCCCACACTGCTGGAAAGCTGCAGCCTCTCAGTGCCTGCCTCAAATCCTGCACCCAGAGCCATCAGTACCCGACAGGTGAACCTCACCAGGCAGGATTTGCTCTGTAGCTCAAACTGTACCTCACCAAGGTGCTGCAACACAACATTTGAACACTCCCAGTCTACAGTAAATAAAACACTTCAGCTCATCACAGCTTTAATGGAGAGAGACAGGACAAGGCAGAATAGCTTCATACTGACAAACAGGTTTAGATTAAATGTTAGGGAGAAATCCTTCCCTGAGAGAGTGGGCAGGATGCCCAGAGCAGCTGTGGCTGCCCCAGCCCTGGAGTGTCCAAGGCCAGGTTGGACAGTGCTTGGAGCAGCCTGGGACAGTGGGAGGTGTCCCTGCCCATGGCAGGGGGTTGGAAGTTGTTCATCTTTAAGGTCCCTTCCAACCCAGGCCATTGTGACTCTAAATCAGTCAGTCCCTGCAGGAACAACAGGACTCAAGTAGAGAATCAGGCCTGCAGAAGGAAAAACCACTACCAAGAACCACTGGATTCAAACACAGCAGGACACTTAGAGCAGATGCAGGAGAAGGTTTTAGAATGAGAGGAAGTACCAAGGGCTAAGCACAGCAAACTGGGCACAGGAGGCTGAGCAATGGTGACCCAGCCATGCTGGAGCTGGAATCCTGCCCTCCCACGGCTGTGAGCCTCGCTCCAGGTGTGCTGAGGGCAGCCCAGAGCCTGTGCCAACAGCCACCGGGGCACAGCAGGGACAGCGCCCGTGCCAACACCCACCGGGGCACACCAGGGACAGCGCCCGTGCCAACACCCACCGGGGCACACCAGGGACAGCGCCCGTGCCAACACCCACCGGGGCACACCAGGGACAGCGCCCGTGCCAACACCCACCGGGGCACACCAGGGACAGCGCCCGTGCCAACACCCACCGGGGCACACCAGGGACAGCGCCCGTGCCAACACCCACCGGGGCACACCAGGGACAGCGCCCGTGCCAACACCCACCGGGGCACACCAGGGACAGCGCCCGTGCCAACACCCACCGGGGCACACCAGGGACAGCGCCCGTGCCAACACCCACCGGGGCACACCAGGGACAGCGCCCGTGCCAACACCCACCGGGGCACACCAGGGACAGCGCCCGTGCCAACACCCACCGGGGCACACCAGGGACAGCGCCCGTGCCAACACCCACCGGGGCACACCAGGGACAGCGCCCGTGCCAACACCCACCGGGGCACACCAGGGACAGCGCCCGTGCCAACACCCACCGGGGCACACCAGGGACAGCGCCCGTGCCAACACCCACCGGGGCACACCAGGGACAGCGCCCGTGCCAACACCCACCGGGGCACACCAGGGACAGCGCCCGTGCCAACACCCACCGGGGCACACCAGGGACAGCGCCCGTGCCAACAGCCACCGGGGCACAGCAGCACTGCACACTGAGAGCTGCAGGGCAGCACTGGTGCACCTGTGCCAACACCCTCCCAGGCACAGCAGGGACAGCAGCTGTGCCAACAGCCACCGGGGCACAGCAGGGACAGCGCCCGTGCCAACAGCCACCGGGGCACAGCAGGGACAGCGCCCGTGCCAACACCCACCGGGGCACACCAGGGACAGCGCCCGTGCCAACACCCACCGGGGCACACCAGGGACAGCGCCCGTGCCAACACCCACCGGGGCACACCAGGGACAGCAGCTGCACACTGAGAGCTGCAGGGCAGCTCTGGGGCACCTGTGCCCTGGCACTGCCCCCGCCAAGGGGCAGCAATCCTGGGGCTCCCCTCCCACTGGAGCCGCTGCTGGGACAGGCTCACACTCGCTCTTAAGGAGCTCACACTTGTTTAAAAACACAGAAACATTAAAAAAAATTAGCTAAAGAAAGGAACAAAAAACCCACCCCAACTGAACAACCCCAAATGGTACAAAAGAACAAATCAATTACTTAAAACTTTCCTGTTTGGCACAGCAGTAAAATGCTCTGAGCTACAGCAATTACGGGAGAGCAAAACTCAAAAAAACCCAGAGGATTTTCTTAAGCTATGGAAACATGAAACCAAAATCCCAATACAAGTGCAACCAGCAGTTTACTCCTACCAGATAGTGTATCAACTGATTGTTAGGGCACACAGTCTGCAAATGCTACAGAGACCATGAAAATCCCAATATTATTTTTACAGATTGGAAAAACACAAAGGCCAAAAACAACACCAATAACTCCAATAAAAAACTCATGCTTGTGTTTACATAAAAGTTTGATGAGTATAATATATTTGTCACACTCCCACAATTATTCCCCGAAAATACTATAAATATTATTTTGACAACGTAATTATAGTTCTGACTTTACCAGTGGCAGCAAAGTGTTGGCACCAATCCCCCACACAAACAGCCTAAGGGACAAAGCAAAGAGCACACATAGGAAACTGGCAACTCTTATTGCTGTGGCCCTCATTCCATGGCTAAAACAAGTCTGTTAAATGAGCATCTGGTTTATTTAAGCTGTAACACACAACCAGTAAGCAAAAGGAAACCCCACACACAAAAACTACCAAGTCTGTCCAGGCCAAAGTTACAAAGGGTGTTCCATCACACTTCCCAGGCATGTTTAGTTTTTGTATCATTAGTGGTAATTTGGAAATTAAACCATTCAGTGCAACAGGATTAATGAACTACAAAAAGCAGAGACAGCAAAAATGCAATTTTTTTTAAAAAAAATAAAATGGAAGAATGAAAGTTACTAGACAAGACATGAAGAAGAAGCACAAAAGATAAAAGAGTGACTCCTTTGGTCAATACTGGCATTCACTAAAGAGCATTCAGGTTCCAAAACTGACCACTCTGTTTCTCTTTCCTGTTGATGTGAAACTCGTTGCTGAATGACCAGGCATTTCAAATGATAAAGTACACACAAAAGCATCAAAAATGGGGAGAAAATAGTATAATTTCACAACCATAACAATTGAACCCTGTTTTACTCAGACTCCTATCAAGAAAAACAAAAACACATGTTTAAACATCTCCTTTTCTGTAAACCTTTGACACTGACTTCAAACTGACAACTTTTTAGAAGGGATAATTCTCATGCTGCTGCTGAGAACTTCCCATCTCCTCTGCCCATCTATTTTCAGGGATCTCTCATAACAAAACTCCCGTGTGATTTCCAAGTACTACATGAAGTACAGCTTGTGATTAAGTGGCTTTTGAAACACAGCAAGTCTTCACCTTGAAAAGCTTACCAAGGAACCCAGTGTCCTTCTGTGCTCAGTCCTGGACATCCTGCAGACATCAGGAGAGCTGCTGTTACTGCCTCAAACATGAAATGCTCCCACCCATCTGGCTTTTGCAAGAAACACAATCTCTACAACCTATATATAGGCCCAGGGCCCTTAGATCTTATTTCTGAAGCAACCCCTCCCTCATGCTATTTTCTTATTTTTATGCCTACAGAGGAGTGATATTTTTATTAGGACAGACCTCTGAATTCCAAGGTTACTCACTGCTGTCCCTCCTGCACTGATGGATTAAAATACACTTATGGAGCCTCCTGGAAAAGGAGCAACCCACAAAGCACCAGGGTCGAGGGGAACTGGGTTTCCTTACCAGAATATGCAGGGGAGCTGGTCAGGCTGAAGGCAGCTGGAGCACCTGAACAACATGGCTGAGCCAGACCAGGGCACTGCTCGTGCTGCTGGTCCACACAGAGAAAAGGGAGCGAGAGGGGAAAAAAGAAAAAAAGCAGAAAAGAAAAAAAAACAGACAGGAAAAAAGGCAGGAGAGAAAATGGCGGGGCGGGCCCACAGAGTGGCTGGAGGGGCTGCCACACAAAATGGCTGGAGGGCGGGAGCGCCCCGTCACACAAAATGGCCAGGCTAAGAGGTCCCCCACACAAAATGGCCGGAGGGCGGGAGCGCCCCGTCACACAAAATGGCCAGGCTGAGGGGTCCCCCACACAAAATGGCCGGAGGGCGGGAGCCCCCCCCCACAAAACGGCCAGGCTGAGGGGTCCCCCACACAAAATGGCCGGAGGGCGGGAGCCCCCCCNACCCACACACAAAATGGCCGGAGGGGCCCCCACCCACACACAAAATGGCCGGAGGGGCCCCCACCCACACACAAAATGGCCGGAGGGGCCCCCACCCACACACAAAATGGCCGGAGGGGCCCCCACCCACACACAAAATGGCCGGAGGGGCCCCCACCCACACACAAAATGGCCGGAGGGGCCCCCACCCACACACAAAATGGCCGGAGGGGCCCCCACCCACACACAAAATGGCTGGGCCGGGGGGGCCCCAGACACAAAATGGTGGGAAAAAAGGATATGTAAAAAGGGAATGAGAAAAAAAAGCACAGAAAAAATGGTGGAGAAAAATGGTAAGAGAAGGAGGAGAAAAAAGGGCAGGGAAAAAGGGTCACGAAAAATAGAGCAGGAAAATGTGCAGGAGAGAAAAACATGGGGAAAAACAAGACGGGGGAAAAAAAGGCAAGGGAAAAAAGGTGGGATGAAAAGGCAGGAGGGAAAAAGGCTCAAAGCAATACACACTTTTTTACGGCTCTCTTGTAAGAACATGAAATTTGTAGTACTTGAAATATGTTTAAGACAAGAAATCCCAAATTTCCCACACATCACAGAATTCCAGACTATTCTGAGTTGGAAGGGACCCCCAAGGACCATCGAGTCCAACTCTTCAGTCAGTGGCCCACACAGGGGATTGAACCCATGACCTGGGCATTGTTATAACCAAGTTTTAACCAGCTGAGCTGATCTCAGGGTCATCCTCCCTTGAGAAAGGAAGCATGAACAGGGTCAGACACCTGATATCCACGTTGCTGAACATCCCACCAGAACATGCTCAAGTTACTATAATAAGAACAGTATTAAAAAATTTACAGGGGTCATCTTGTGCGATTCCCTCCTTGGCACGTGTTGGTGCAGCTCACCCTGGTTGGTTCATCTCGTGCGATTCCCTCCTTGGCACGTGTTGGTGCAGCTCACCCTGGTTGGTTCAAACCCCAGCAAACCTCAGGGTCGTGGTGTTGGCACAGCAACAGCAACACCAACCCCTGAGCCACCTCCTTTACCTCAGCCTGGCCTGCTGGGCCGATGCTCTGGCACCACCTCAGGGCTGCTCCAAGAGGACAATCCCTCATTCAGAGCCTGGCACAGCCAAGTGTCTCACTCACCAGGGCAGCCATGGCCATCCTGAGCCTGTCCAGGAGAGGACAGACAAGGATTCTGGCAGATCAATCTGTCTGAAGCAATTATGTTGGAATTCCAAGCACATTCTTCAGAACGGGCAGTACTTTGAGGTGCTGAAAGGTCTGAAGATCTATTTACAAACAAAAAGATGAAAGCTCCTGCGGTACCAGCTGGAGTGGCACAAACTGAGCAGATCAAACAGGACCTGCCTATAGAACACAGGCTTGGTGCAAACCACTCCTGGCCTTTGCCTGCTACTTACTATACTTGCTTTTCCTTTCCAGATTTCAGAGGTGATTGCTAAATCCAGATCTCTCACTCTAGAATTTAAAGATCCATCATCTTGACAAACTTGAACATTCCTCCCCAAAGATCTGCTGGAAAGCTTAAGATTTGCCATAGGAAAAAGGAGGAAAAAACCCAACCTAACCCCACAAGACACGTGCAATGAAGTGAAGGAGATTTTCTACCTGGGCTTCTGACAAGGATATTTCCTATGTCTGCTGCAATCCCAAACACACTGAACTACTTCTTAGCTCTTAAGAGACCTGGGTCTGCTTTAAGTTCAGATAAAGTTCACCTGGCAGCCTCATCAGCTGCTCCTCTGGCAAGTGCTTTTTGTCTTTGTACCCAGAGCAGGGAAAAAAAAAAAGGCTGTTACGATGAGATTTTTCTTTTCACAGTTTAAAAAAATAACTAAAACAAAAGGGATGTGGTGAGAGTACTCTGAAAATTCCATTAAATCCATACTCTACAGAGACTTCATTTTTCCCTACAGCTTCAAGTGAAAAACAGAGTATCTGCTCCAGGGCACAGGGACAGGAGCAGAGGGCACGGCTCAGTCTGGGCCAGGGCAGGGCAGGGGGGACAGGAGGAGGAATTTCTGCCTGGAAAGGGTGGGCAGGCACTGGCAGGGGCTGCCCAGGGAGGTTTGGAGTGCCCAGCCCTGGAGGTGCCCAAGGCAGGACTGGCCGTGGCACTGAGTGCTCTGGGCTGGGGACAAGGTGGGCATGGGGCACAGGGTGGGCTCCAGGGGCTGAGAGGGCTTTGCCAAGGTGGGCATCGGGCACAGGGTGGGCTCCAGGGGCTGGCAGGGCTTTGCCAAGGTGGATTTTCTTCACATAACTATGAAAAAGAAAGGAGAACATCATTCCAGGGATGGTTGGCTTGCAGGACAATCTTTATATGCCACATGTAAGAATTCACTTCATTTGTAAACCTTCCTGAAGCCTTACAGGGCTATTTCAGGACATGCACCCCAACTCACCTGCAGTTCCCTGGCCCACTGCCTTACCATGGTCTCTAAGGAACAGCTTTGCCCACAGCTGACTGGCACAAAGACATGACCAGCACACAGACAGTTATCTAACATTTTGTACCATTAAAAAAGAAAAAAGGAAGATCTCTGCTGAAAACTCACAGCAGTTGTGTCAGTAAATATACTGAAGAGCCAAGTTAACCATGTATGTAACACCTAAGACAAACTATTTTTGAAGTATTTCTTTGAGCAGAGAAGATGCAAAAGATTCTGCATTTAACTGAATAAATATTAGCAAGAGTTTTTAGTCCCACTGCTTTGCACGACACCTCCTTTTTGGCTGCTTGGATCACATCCCCTCCCTCACAACCACCACACTGCTCACAGCAGTGGCCACACAATATACACTTTATATCATTCCTGATTTTATCCATTTCAAATTGTACTACACTGAACTTCCCTACAAAAATTAGCAGACCAGTCAGACCTACCAGCCTTTACAGTGCATAAGGGTGCAAATACCACAGACACATTAAACCCATTTTTCAGTCTGCAGAAAGACTTTTCAGTCTCACCTTCATAAATACAATAATGTTGGAACTCCGCATTTACTCAGCCTACAATGATTTGCTCCGGGAATTCCTCACAGGAACATGATTTGAAACATCACTTAGTGCTGCTCCCTCTGCAATACAGCACTGCCTTTCTCCTTGTATTTGCAAGCCACGTGAAGGTATTTAAAAGAAACTTAGAGATATAAACCATCCAATCCAAGCAGCCATTTGAGGGAGGAAACAGGAGACACATCCAAATGAACAATTGAAATACTCCACTTTACACCTGATAATCTGTCAGAACAAAACACACATGCCAGTCTAGCCCTGTGACCTGATTCCCTCTAAGAAACATGAGAGCCATGAAGCAGAATTACAGTTAATAAACACAGTACCATTTACTAATTTCAGGGGTTTCTTTTGTTTCAGCAGTGCCATCCAAGCCCAGCTCAGCAATTTGCTTCACTCTTGACAGCACAACCAGGGACACACAGCCCAGTGTAGCTGTTCCCTCTGACGCACACCCTGCAGCAGGGGCTGCTGCTCCAGCTTCACTCAGAACAAGCCTCATCACACCCCTCAGGGAGGAAGCAGCAACACCTGTTTGTGCTGTTGCACTAACACACATGGGACACAAGCCCTGCTCATCACAGAGGTTCCCCAGCACTATCAAATGAGCCACCTGTCCTGGCTCAACACAGTGAATTTGAGTTCCATCTCAAAGGTATTTGCTGGATGGCTACACAGAGTAACAGTCCCAGAACAACTTCTACTGTTAAAAGCCACCTGGTCAATGCCACCCTTATGTTCACAGTGATAAACAGATTTCACACCATGCTCTGCTTGGGAAAAGGAACCTGAAGCAGATGACACCAATGCCTGGGGTTCCATCCCCTCCCTGGTTGCTTCTGCTCAGTGACATTCCCTGCTGGCTCTCCTGGCAATGAGGCCACACTTGTAACAACATCCCCAGCCTTACCAGACAGTAACAATTCCTCTTGGCTTTGCACTCCGTGAAGCAATTTGATCAAATGGACAGATGTAGAGATGAAACCCAAGTGCCTATTATTAAATTGAGAAAGAAAAATAATAATTAGTTCAATATGAACTACACTCAAACGAAATTAAAAGGCTTTTCACCAAAGCTAACAGCAAACCTTTCACCTCTTCAGGATCTCTGAGCTAAAAAGCAGGTTCTCCTACTTTACTGCCCATCAGTAGCCACATGGCTGCCCTCAGAAGCAAATCAGAGGGGTTTATCAGCCTGCAGTCTAACAAGTCTGGACCTTCAGAGCAAAGTACCCTTTCCTCTCTTAGTGATGTTAAAAATTAGCAAGCTATTCCTGTAATTTGAACAGCTTTACTTGTGTAAAAACCCTGCTTTCTCTGCAGGTGTTTGTTGCTCTTTTGTTGGGCTTTAAAAAACAGCAGCCAGACTCCCAGGTTTGCCCCAACTACAGCTGGTTGTACCCCAGGCATCCTTTCAGTACTGCAAGAGTCAGAGGCAAAAACAGAGGCTAAGCAGCCTAAGGAGCCAGACTGGCTTATTCTGCATTAACACCAGTTTGCCTGGGTAAGGATCAGAGTTAACATGCACAGTTCTACACTGTCCTTTGCCATGAGGGCCACACACATCTAAATGTACCTCAGAAAACACATTAATGCTGTAACTGATAATTAACATTGTTTACTTATTCATTATGTTATCCAAAAAACTACAGAGAGAAAAAAAGGATGTTTATACAGTCAGGCTTCCAACAGACTCATATAATTAGCACAATCAACTCATATTAAAGAGCCAAATGCTTTGTTCCATTACTCAGCAGGGCCCCGCACTCTGAGCTATGAACAGGTCAGCTGTTTTTTTTTCTTGCATATTTGATTTCAAGTGATTGCATCAAGCAGAAACTGTCAGTTAACAAATCAGCTAACAGAGCAGTGTAGAACAAGCAGCTCTGTACAACAGCCCCCAGAAGCAGAGGGTGGTGTCTCCCCTGGTTCCCCTGGCCCTGGGTGTACCTGAGCAGGTGCTGGTTCCTGGCACACTGCACACAGGCGTTCCTCAGGCACCTGAAGCTCTCAGCCACCAGCTGCAGGCAGGAGTGCAGCCCTGCCAGCCCACAGGGCCCCTCCTGGCAGCTCTGCTGCTCCAGGGCACGGCAGGCACAGCCCAGGATCTCCAGCAGGTCCCCAAAGGTGCTCTCTTCTGCGGTTTCTCTGAAACAAACACATTGCTGGGGAAAAAGCAAAAATGCACTGCTACCCAAAAGCCTCTGGCAATGTACACCCAGAGGTGTTTCTGCAACAATCTGGAACCATTCACAGCACACCAAGCCTTTCAGGCAGGAAGAGCAAAATGCACCTCACAGTCCTCCCACCAGCCTTTGCAGAAAAAGGGGCAGTAGGAGAGTTGTGCTGCCTTAATATTCCCCATGATTTTTCAGCAGCTCTCTGGAATCTTAATAAGAGGAAAAAGTCTCCCCAATACACGTCTGGCACATTTATACACGACACTACAAGTTGCTTTAAGAGGCTGCTTTAATTAATGAACACAGTTTAGATGTCCAGAATATGCTGAGTTGGAAGGGACCCACAAGGACCATCAACTCCAACTCCTGGCCCTGTGCATGACACCCAAACAATCCCATCACACCCCTGAGAACACTGTCCAGTGATGTTTCCAAGGAATAAAGTACTGCAAGCTCCAGCCTGCCCCAGATTTCCTCAGAGGGCCAAAGAGAGGTCATGAGAAAGCTGGTGGCTGCATCAGCATCATTCTGAAGTGTGTGAATCCAAGAAAAGGGAGAAAGTCACCTCTCTGCACAGACAACCACCCAACACACAAGGTACCAGGACACTTCTCAGAGCCCCAGGCACAGGGAAACAGCACTATGACCCATGACCTTCGAGACAAACCTACAAGGCAAGGGGACAGAGCTGCTGCTGCTCCATGGAGGCTGCAGATGGGCTGGCACATAAAGATGCACATTTCCAAACTGCAGCTCTGCCCTCATTTCATGTCCAGAAAGGAGATGAGGCAAACACATGACACATGTTGCTAACTCAGATCTGACACCACATGCTGGTGAAGAGCAGCCACATCAGAGTATTCGTGGCATTGCTAGAGAGAAAGTCAAGCCATTCGCTCATCCAATACTGCTGACCAGGGTCAGCAAAAGGAAATCCAGATGCACCTCCCTGAATCTTAAATAAGAGACTCGTCATGTATTCAAGATCAAACACAAGAAAGTGAGATGAGAGCAAATGTAAAGTAGCATTAAATAAAATGCTCACACAGGAAACTCTTCCTACAGGAGAATTTAAAACCTTCTTGACCAAACACTTGTGGCCAATACAGTATTAGCTGTGCTCTGCTGCTCATTCAACTGTCCAAACAAGTGCACAATTAGAAATTCTACCTCCTCTTCCTAAGTGATCACATCCATAAATCTACCACAGAATCACTGAGGTTGGAAAGGACCCTTAAGATCATCGAGTCCACCATTAACCAAACACTGCCAGCTCCACCATGTCCATACACATCCCATCCATAGTCCCTTAGGCATGTCTAGAGACAGCATTTCCCTCCTCTACGCCTGGCGTGTTTTCTTTCCCAGATTAAACAAATCTGGTTCTCTTAGTCTGTACTCACTGTTCCCATTTTCTAAGTCTCGAGACTTGTTGCACTGCTCTGTCTACATCTTACTGGCAGCACAGGGCATCAATACTGCACTCTGTACAGCCAGCACAGCCCGGGGCAGGTGTGGGCTAACAGAAATAAAGGCACCAAAGGAAACCAAACGCTCCCATCGCTGTGCACCCACAGCCAGCACAGCCCGGGCCCAGCTCCACGTGCGCACACGGGGGAGCACAGACCGCCTCCCTGACCCACTGAAATGGCTGGGCAGGCCCGGGCAGCAGTGCCCGCCGCTGGGCAGTGTCCCCGCANCCCCCCCCCCCCCCCCCGCCGCTACCTGCGCTGCGGCTCTCGCAGCTGTTGCGACAGCGCCTGCAGGCCCTGCAGGCGGCCCGGCGACAACGCCGGCGACAGCGCCGCCATGGCCCGGCCCCGGCACGGCTCAGCCCAGCCCCGGTACCGCCCCCGCCACGGCCCGGCCCCGTCACAGCCCCGTGAGGGCCCGGCCCAGCTCCGGTACCGCCCCCGCCATGGCCCTGTCATAGCCCAGCCCAGCTCCGCCCCGGCCCCTCACGTCATTGCCCGGCTCTGCCCCGGCCCCGCCATGGCCCGCCCCAGCTCCGTCACAGCCCCGGCACGGCACCGGCACGGCCCAGGCGTGCCCAGCCCAGTCCCGGGCCCGTCACATCCCGGCCCGGCCCCGCCCCGGTACCGCCCCCGCCATGGCTTTGGCCCGGCCCGGCTCCGCCCCCGAGGCGGCACAAGGGTGTCCAGGGTCGCCCAAGGCGGTAGAAGGTGGCTCAAGATGGCCCGAGGTGTCCTGAGATGGCCCCAAAGGCGGCCCCGCTCCTCCTGCCGTGCCCGGCCCGGCTCTGCCCTCACAGCAGTGCAGAGCTCCTGCCTGTGAACAGACCCTAAATAAAGGTGAAATACATGAACTCCCAGTAATTCCCTCTGGCCGGTACCTGCACCATCCCCAGGTGTCGGTGTCTGTGGCCGTCCTGCACGGGGGTCCAGCCACTCCCTCCATCCCATCAGTGGGTTCCACGGGCTCTGAGCTCCCTCCCATCAGTGGGTTCCACGGGCTCCGAGCTCCCTCCCATCAGTGGGTTCCACGGGCTCCGAGCTCCCTCCCATCAGTGGGTTCCACGGGCTCCGAGCTCCCTCCCATCAGTGGGTTCCACGGGCTCCGAGCTCCCTCCCATCAGTGGGTTCCACGGGCTCCGAGCTCCCTCCCATCAGTGGGTTCCACGGGCTCCGAGCTCCCTCCCATCAGTGGGTTCCACGGGCTCCGAGCTCCCTTCCAGCCCTACGATCCTCCAACAGTGATTGCCTTCCAGTCTGAAAATACTGAAAACCAAACAAAAGACAGATACAATTTTAATGTTTAATATTTGTTTTCCAAACACAGGAGTCTGGCTTGGTGTAAACACACGTATGAAAAGTTCACCTGTGCACATGTGGGAGGGGAAAAAATAAATGAAGCTTCCCAGGGATAAAAAGGCTTAATTGTGGCCCAACACTTTTACTTCTAACTGTTGTACCGGGAGCTCACCTGATGTGCCAACTCCGTGAACACAGAGCCCTTAAAACCCAGCTTGTCCTCCAAAGAGCTTAGTCTAAATAGCCCCTATTTTTGATAGAGATTTAGAGAACTACAAGAGGGGAAACAATCCAGCTACAGCCAACTCTTCCATCTGAAGATAAAATTAATTATGCAGAACTTACTTACATGAATTCTCCACCAAATTACAAGGCAGACCAGACTCTGGTGGTTGAAGCTGGACACTGAGGAAGATCCACCTGGACCTGAAAGACACACACTGCCCTTGCCCCTTCTTTATTGGGGGCAACTTCCACCAAAAGATAAAATCTGGGGCTCTGGAAAAAGTTAAAGAAGCAAATCCTGCAGCATGTTAAGTTTCTGGTGTCAATATTAGTTTTCTGACCCCTATTTTGGGCCTGTGTTCCATTAAGTCTGACTTGGGCCACGGAGCTTTGAAGCTGCAGAGCAAATGCTTTTATTTTTGGTGTAGTCTTTAATGGGACACAGTGAAATGGACTGATGCCCTTGGAGAAATGCTGGTACACGTCTGAGGGCCATAAAAGAGCAGTGCATTTGATGCTGAGGGGTGTGTGTGTGTGTCACCCCTTTGTTATGTATTATTCTTCCTACATATACAATCAGATCTCATCTCTCATGTGAGAATCTTGGCTTTTCTTGTGTTTTGATTGCAGTAACACTTACCTTTTGGGGCTGCAGCAGCCACTGGGTACATCTGAGAGCAAAATCCTCCAAAATCCTCCACACAGGCCTGGGAATGTTATCCTGCTCCTGCTGCCTGGGAAATCTCCTTCACCTGTTCAGCCTGACTCCTGCAGATGTCTTGCAAAGACACTATTAGAGAGATGGCAATGCTTTCTGAAATTGTATGTTCTCCCCAGAAAATAAAAATAAATACCCCTACTAAGAAGCAGAAATAGCCAAAAAGCTCCTCAGCACCTGGGTGCTCTCAGGGAGTAAAGAGGCACGTGCTGGGATATTTCTGAGGAACTCACAGGTTCTGTGTCCTTCCCTACCAGATGTGTCACCCCTTGGAATGGATGAGCAGAGGGGAATGCCCCCAGGGAATCAATCCTGTGTTCCTCTCACTGCTCCCATTTACCAGCAGGGTGGACCTTGTCAGTGCTCAGAAATTGGCTGGAGGGGGAAGAGAAGGGCTAGAAGAGTGGAGACCAAGCAAAACCACCACAGTGACTCCGGGTAGCTCCTATTCCGAGTTGCTGCTGGTGCCTGCAGTGCAGAACTGCAGCTGCGATCCCGCCCGTGCCCCTCGCAGGCGAAGGGATTCACGTCCCCAGCTCTGACCGCAGCCTGACATCTGCTGGAGGCACCGCACGGGCACAGCTCAGCCCAAACCCTCCCACTGCAGGTGGGCAGCTCGGCCCATCTGCTCATTCCCTTTGGGAAAATAAAGTAATAAGCCAATCTACTCGTCTTTGTTGTACACTAAAAATCCCAGGAGATGTGTCTCTTCCAACTCGGGATAATGGAGAACTCTCAATCCCAATAACCCCAGGCTTCAGAAGGTTTGCTGTACCTGCAGTGCTTGGGGGGCAGAGAAGCTTTGTGAGAGGAGGGCAATGGGCCTGGATTGGTACCTGCATGTTAAGAAACAAATACCTACAAAGGTTCCTTTTGCAGCACTTCTGAAAGCCAGGCTTAAGTCACCCTCAGAAACAACATTTGAGAAGATGCTGTTGGTAACGAGAAGCTGCCACACATTATCTCTTGTCTCTAAGGACAAAGTTATACCCAGTTGTTGGACTAACAGATATAGAATTGAGAAATGAGGGGTTTTAAACTTCAATTCGCCAGAATATTTTTCTTAAGGTCTTTGCCAATTTTTCCAGCTATAAGAAAAGTTTAAGTAGTCATGAGAAAAGGGGGTTGAAAATCGTGAGCATTCATTTTGCTGTCATGCTACAAAGACTGTGAAGTTCTAGTTAAAAATCTCAGAAGCAGTTTTCTTAAAATTGCCCTGTGCCAGCTCAATATCCCTTTGAAGGAAACATGCAGCCTAACCTTTAAAATAACACTGCTATTAAACTAACATCTTCAGAAGGCTCATGGGCATAAGCATATTTAATTTCAACACCTTAACCCACCAAAGAAATACCTGATGAAACCTTCCTGTCATACACATGGACCTGAAAAACAGAAAATTCTGTTTCTTTTAAACCAGTATGTAAAGTCTGTCCAAAAAATTCCTCTAATTATGTAGCTGAAGGGAGGCTTTGATCCATTCCTGTTTTATATTATTTTTTCCCCACAAGACCATATCAGTACACTAAAGTGATAGGTTATTAATTTTTTTAAACCAACATCTTCACTCTTAGGCAGCCAAAAATACAAGTGAAATTAGATAATTTCTTTCTGAATTCGCTAATTATAAGATTCAGCCTCTGCAGAACTCATTATTTGTATTTATATGACAGGCTTCTAAATTTAAAACTCCCACACTTGAATGACTGGGGGTAAGAATGCTTTGGAGCTATAAATACCCAGCTCACACAGAGATAAAAGCACACTTGGAAGGAGAGGGTTGGCCATCTGTTCACCTGGGCAGTGTCCTCCCTAAGCCCCAGACTCAGCCAGCCTGGTGTGTGCCACGTGTGCCATGCATGTGCCCTGTGTGTGCCCCATCTCAGCTCTGCAGGGTCTATCAGCCTCCCCCAAGTCCAAGTGCCTCCCACCTCAGCAACACAGCCCGCAGTTACTGAGAAATATCAATTACCAGTTCAAACTCTCAATGCCCTGCCAACACAGCCTTGTTGCACACACTGCCAGGGAAGGACAAGCTGCTTTTGGAGCTGAGCACAGGCTGATCTCCATAGAACACAAACCCTGGTTTGAGCAGAGAGGGAAACCAGGAGAAAACCCGGTGGGGAGCCAGAGGTGGAGCCTCAGCCGGCAGGAATTGGGGCTGGGATCCCACTTCTCCCTTCCCATGACTTCTGTCACCCAGCATTGTTGCACTCAGGGGGACAAACAGGGAGTCACTTGACAAATCAAAAGCAGGTAAGAGAGTCAGTTTTTTCTAGAAGACAAAGCTTTGTGAGACCATCACGTTAGACAGAGTCTGAGCAGGGTGAGCACCTTCATTCCTGAAGCAAGGAGTGCCTCTGCCGAGGAATTTGTTATAAATCACATCTCCAGTGAGCCTGGCAAGGCTGCAGAACTCTGGCCTGGGGGAACCTGTCTCATTTGTCAGCTCAAACTCAGCCTCCTGAGAGAGAACTAGCCCATTCCTGCTCTGGGAAGGCTAATTACCCATGGCAGGAATCTGCTCAGGGGGCTGCCAGCAGGGATGGGCACTCAGTATGGTTTGTTTCTTCTGGGATATTATCCCCTGTTGTTTGTCCCAAACTTCAATGAGCAATATACCTCTGTGGCAATATTTGGTCCAGCTTAGTGACATTGTGAAATTACCGTGTTTTCGTGCTGCTCAATATGTAACCCAAACTTTTAGCATGTCCCTAGAATGGCAATGAAAATGGGAAGAGATGTTGGAACAATTAATGGGTCTTGGAGGAAAAAAGTGATTATTCAGAGTTTCTAGCAACCATTAACAAGCAGAGGTTCAGTCCCTGCCAAGGCCAAGTTGTGATCCTGTAAGACATCTCTTCAGTTTACTGTTTCACTCACTTCAGCAGTTATTTGTCATGCAGTTATCAACAGGTCTCCTGCACTGAACTATACATAACACCAGGAAAATAGGTATGAAGGAGAAGATAATTGCCCCATCTGTAGCCACTTTTTCATCTATTATAGAAAGATGTCTTGGGAAAAATCCTGTTATCAAAAATGTTTCCTGCAATTAACAGGTATAATGCAGATTGCCTGAGTCAGCCTGAATTCAGGGGGTGCTGGTGCAAGTTTGCAAGAAGCTGAGCAGTCTTGATTATCAACCTTGAAATAATGCTCATGTTTAAGTTCCTTGATGTCCCAAGGCCCTTCTGCCCTGTTTGACTCCCTCCAGTTTGTGTGTTTGTTCTATTAGATGGCATCAATAACCAGTCTCTTCTCAGAGTGCTATGTCTGAAAAGAGGCCTAGTAAGTGTTTGCTTTTAAATCAAAGAACACTTCTGAAATATTAAATAAAGAGGGACTACAATATATAAGTCACTCCAAGCCACCTCAAAAATACTGATGCACATTAATGATTTACTTGGGGCTCACAGATCTATTTGCTTTTACATTCACAACATGCATTGTTACCTTGGCAGCCAGAGGATCTCACCCAGTTTAGCTCAGTCCCCATCTGAAGTGCAGCCTCTTAAGGAAATCCAGACAGGTTCTCATGAGAGCACTTTTCCCTTTTCCCCATTGTTGGTAAAGGAAGAAATAATGACTGGTTTGGTCATGAATGGGCCATTTTGCCTTTTCTTCCTCCCCTCTGCCATCCCATTAAGGACAGCTGAGAGTCAAACAGGACACACACTCAGCCTGTGCTCCCTGTTTAACAACGATCCCAGTCTCAAGCCCATCCAAAGGGCCCTGAAAGGTTCCTCTCCTGACTCTGGGACACCTTCCCTCCCAACAGCCTGTCCTCCCTCCCCCGAGTGGTCCCAAACAGGAGCAGGGATGGGGCTGAGGGGCAGGCAGGGGGACAGGGCAGGGTGTCCTCTGGCATTGCCACCTTCCACGGAGCCTGACAGGGCTCTGGGCAGGGAGGTCAGAGCTGCAAAGGAAGATACACCTGCCAGTCTGTGCTGTGGCACAGCCCAGAGCTGCAGCAAACCCAAACCAGACCCCAGGCCAGCCCCAGGCAGCTCCTGAGCCAGAAAGTGCCAGCCCCACCTCTCCTGTGCCCTCGTGGCACCATGGGGCTGCCACACCTGTGTGAGCACAGCCCACAGAGCTGCCAGGCAGTGGAGAGCTCTGGGAATCACAGCCAGGGGGATCTCCCTTACCCTGAGCAGGGACAGCACAGCCACAGCCAGAGACACCAACAGCCCTGTCCCCTGAGCAGGGACAGCACAGCCAGAGACACCAACAGCCCTGTCCCCTGAGCAGGGACAGCACAGCCACACTCCCTGCAGGGCCAGGGACACCAGAGCCCTGTCCAGCACTGTGCTCTGCCTCCCAAACCCAAGGCAGTGCCACATGCTCCTTTCTAGAATTAAGAACATTCATTCAGACTGTTGCAGAAGAAATGAAACAGGTAAATGTAAGCTCAAAGCTACACAAGAGTTTCAAAGCTTGTTACTCAACATTATTTCCTTGCTGTGTAATCCCTTCCCATCACTCCTTGACCTCTGGCAAACACAGCCCTGAGCTGACAGCAGCTTCCAACTTTCCTTCCTCAAGCCCTGATTGTTAAAAATACCTCCTTTTTAAAGTTGTATTTCAACCTCTGCAGACACACTGTCCAAAATCCTCTCTTGAAAGCACCATCCTACTTGTCTTTAGCATTTAAGAATCTTGCACAGGAGTTCACAGTAAGCCAGGTAGGGAGATTATTTTTCTTAACAAGACTAAAGGAGAAAAAACACCAAAAGAAACGAAGCCAACCTGCTTATTGAAAGAAAAAAACCACCTATTTTCCTGATCTTTTGCTCTTTGATTTATAAAAACATGTTGTTAATCCCTGCAAGGCTTCTGAGAGCAAAAGCACCTGAGCTCCCTACACAGCAACGTAAGTTAAATACACGTGAAGAAGAAAGGATTGACTGATTTAATGATTAAACAAAAAGAGGAGGAATAAATTACTGAGGAATCTATCAGGGAAACATTAACTGCAGCTTCCTGATCTGTCTGCCTTGGCATTCTTAATCATTCACTTGGAGGAGATGCTGAGGTGACTGTCTGAGCTCTTCCCAACCTTACACATAAAGAGCTTTTATCCATTTCAACCACAGAAAGAAAACTCTGTTAGACTATAATCAGTTTGTTACAGTTAATAAATCTGTCTCAATACTCATGAAATCTTTATGAAATTTGGATTATGTAATTTTTATACATTTTTGAATGTATATATATTTAAAAATAATTTATTTATTTTGAAATATATTTTATGTATTTGTTCATTTTCCCTTTAAAATATCCCCATGTTGTAATAGTCTGCAAAACCACCCCCTCCAACTTCAGGTGTTGGCAAAAATGTTCAAGCCTGACATTTAAATAGGCTGAGACCTTGGAATCTGTTTTGTTTTCCTGTGCCTGGAGAGCCAGTCATGCATGAAGCAGAAAAAGCATGAATAAAACCAAATTAAACAGAACAAGAACTTTGCAAGAAAGGCAGCAACTGAAATGGATCCTGTTTGATCACAGCTGAAGATATGAAGTAAAAAATAAAGAGAAAAGTTCACTTTGTTTGCAGGTGGTTGGTCACTAAAAATGAAATCAGAAACAAAAGAGCTCACATGAATTAATAAATTATCCATGGTAATTAGTTTGCCAAGCATAAATCCATGCAGTTCTCATTGAGAATAAAGATCCCAGTCTGGTTTCCTGGCCTGGGTCCAGGTAGGTAATTACACTGTGCCTACTCAAATTTCCCCTTCAGTTCAGGTTGATGTATTTGTCTTCCTCTCTGCAAACTGTTGTCTAACAAATCCCAAACCTGCCACTTGCCATTCCACGTTGGGGTTTGTGACAGGACTCCTCATGCCTCCACCCCAGGAGGCTTCACAGTTCTTGGCCTGATGGCTGAGAGGCAGCAGAGCTGCAGCCACAGCACTGCTGAGAGCTCTGAGCTCCCCACGCTGTCACATCTCGCTGCCCTGCAGTGGGATCCTGAGTGGAAACCTTGAGCCACGGCAACCCCACCCACCCAGCTCAGCCTCCAGGGGCTGCTGCAGGGGTTTGGCAGAGTTAGGAGCCACCCAAACTGCAGCTGGGCTCCCCTCTGCAGATCAGACACTGCATCCATCCCAGTGCTGCCGGGGGCTGGGGATCACCCACTGGCACTCCGAGGCTTGGAGCTGCTCACACACATTCCCCAAGCACTGAAGCTGTTCCTGCAGCTCCACCTTTTGGGAGCCGGGGATCACCAGATTGCTCGAGCTGGTTATTCTGTTACTAGAGAGGGACTTAACCTTATATTTGTGGTTGGAATTAACCCCTAAAATACAAAGAATAAAGCACCTTGGAGGTTTTAAATATGCATTGATTCCTCATGAAAGCTCTGTAATGTGTTAGGCTGGAGTTATTTTTATTCTGCATCAGTATCAGCAAGGCCCCTGATTTATAGCCACACATAGCACCAAAATGTTTTCCTTGGTGCTTCCTGCCTAAGCTTTACTTGGAGTCCGTGTGGCAGCCTGGGATGTGCTCCAGGCAGAGCATGTCAGCTATGGCAGCACCTGCTGTGTCAGTCAGTGTTACTGCTGTAGGTTTGGGGTGGATTTGTTCTCTAACCCCCCAGTTGCAGCTGGAGGTGTGGAGCCCCCTCAGTCCGTGCTGCAGGGGGAGGCCAAGCACCCTGTCCCTCTCAGAGTGCAGCACAGCAGCAGGACCCCCCTGTGCTGGGCTCTGAGGACATTTGAACCCTGCAGAAAGCAGCCTGCGTGTCAGGGACTGCCAAACCCCTGGATCTGCACTGCAGCACTGGCCACCCTGCTGGAAGAGCAGGGCTGTGGCAGACACTGAAGGGACTGACCCAGAGCCCAGCAGGGGTTCTGACACACATTTATTCCACTGNGGGTGGTGGTGGTGTTAAGATGAAAAGACATTGTAGCAGCCAAAAGTGACCTCTAAGAGAAGAGAATCTTCCCAGAAAAAATATCCTCACTTGTTAGTTCCAGAAACTGGGGGACTAGGGAAAAAACTACTAACTTGAAGATGAACAAAAAATCCTTTTTGTCTCTTCACTCCTCCAGCAGGGATTAAATTGCTTTGATGAGTATCAGACCCGTATTTGCCTTTCATCACTTTTCACAGTCTAAGCCCTGCCCCAGCCTCTGTTTCAGACTGCTCAATACTGGATGTGCACAGGAGCAGTTTGGGGTGTGCAGTGGCAGGCAGGATTGCTACACTGGTTTCCAGTGTCTTCCAGGCTGTGTCCCTGCAGAACTGCAATTAAACACCTGACAAAGCACCGGGCTGTGCTGATCCCACTCCAGCCATCTCTGCTGGCAGGGGTGGCAGTGTGCCCTCCCTGTGCACTGGGACAGGGCCAGCCAGCCCTGCTCAGCCCGTCCCCTGCGCTGGGGGCTCGTGTTTCAGCTGTCACACCGTGCCCTGTGCCCGCCACTGCCCTGGGACAATCCCCCCCTTTGTTCTCCCCTGCTACCTCAGTGCTCCCCATTAGCCTTTAATCCCTGTCAGGGTTTCACCTCTGCAGCCACGAGGTCACAGCTCCTGTTGATTGGGAAAGGAAATCCTGATGATTGCTGCTGACAGAAAGCTGATAATGCTGGTGGGGGCAGCAATAAATTCTCAGTCTCTAAATGAAGACTAATCTTTGAGCCAGAAATCACCTCTTTCAGTAGCTTTTTTGGGCCTCATTCACAAATATTTTCCCATGCTCAAGCTGCCTGACCTTTGGAGCATTCAATGCACCTATGTTATTGTGCAGAGCTGTTTTCCAGGGACCAAAATCAGCAGCCATCTATCAGTGAGAGGCAGGTGAAATTAGTAAATAAATCAATGCTGTTCTCCTCTTTGGGAATGCAGGATTGGAGCTCTCTGCAGCTCCCAGAGCCAGACTGCTCTGTGCTGCTGAGCCATTCTGCCCTGTCAGCATTTCTATTCCTCCAAATGACTGGTGTTGTCAGGACCACTTATTTCTTATTTTTTCAGGACAGAAATACAACATGCAGAGAGATTAAAAAAAAGAAAAGAAAAAAAGAGAGGGCTGAGCAGGAAGGGTTTGTGCTGTTAAACTCATGTTGCTGACCTGATGAGTGATTCAATGAAGACAGTTCTTAAACAACCCTGAGCAATGCAGATGCTCCTTTAACAATGTCATAAACACTGTCTTCAGTGCAGTTCCCCACCTTGAATCAAGTGTGGCCATTCCACTGGCCCTTCTCTGCATTAGCCAGGACATGCAAACCCCTTGCAGCTCCTTGCCAGGAGAGAAGTTCACCAACAGTTAAACAAGGACAATGTCATCAGAAATCCAAAAACTCAAATAACTGACAATACTATCCCAACCCTTATCCTTCTGCACATTATATTGCCTTATTCCTTCTGTTCCCCCAAACAACTATTCCCTCACCACACTGCAATCCAACCTCATGTCCCTGCCATCGCCTGGGTGCCCCAGCTAGGCCCTGGCCAGCCCTGCCAGACTCTCTGCTCACAGCAAGGACAGGCTGGGGCTGCAAAGCTTCAGCTCCTCCCTGCCAGCCCAGCCTGGCTGCTGCTTTGGTGTCTCAGCAGGCTGCACGCACCCCTTTCATCAGAATAACCCTGGATCTGCTCTGAATGCAGATTGGAACCGTACAAATTGGGTTTCCCCAGCTAACAAAGTGAGCCTTTACTGCCTTTCTTGCCAGCAGGAACCAAACTCCCACTCAGCACACAGCTGGGAGCACTTTTGTCATGCAATCCCCATGTAATCTGCTATCATTTTTTTCTTCCTTCCACAGTGTGTTGGACTTCCCAATGGCAAAAATCCACTGTTACTTGGCCATACTTCTCCCTGAAGCCAAACTCCAGCAGAGCTCCTGAGGGGGCAATTCAGGCACCTGAACACAGATGTGCAGTGCCACAGCAGGTCACTGGGGCTGGCCCAGACACCCACACTGGTGGGCAGAGGTGATGGAGGGGTTGTGGAGAACACACACCTTTCTGGAGGGGCAGCAATGGGGCCTTGGCAAGATCTCAGTTGGCTGCAGATGCCTGAGCCCTGTGGCACAGGAGGGGCAGATGCTCCTGTGCTCAGCAGCAGAGTGGATGAGTTTGTACCATACATTACCAAGGGTCAGCAGTGGATCACTGCAGGATACACAGAAACCAGCACTGCAGTGTTTATACTGCTATTCCCACCTCTGCAAGGACAAATCTCATGTTTGGATCCTAATCCTTGTGCCTACAGGTAACTGCTTCATGTTTCTCATACATGTCTGCATCTGTTGGATTTTCCAATCCCTCTGTCACCTGAATCCTCTGGCCCTTGGGTTAAACTCCTCAGAGGAGAAAGGACAGCTTTGTTCCTGCAATCATTTTGACTTCAGGATTCTTTCCTATCTTGGTTTAGGGAAAGCTCTACTGTCAGCTACACTTGGTGTGCAAGAGAAGTTTGGCAGGCCCAAGCCCCCTAAACCTGCCTCACATCCCCAGCCTTTGCCAACACGCCCATCCCAGTGCTGGGGCAGCCCAGGAGCCGAGGGCCAACCCCAGGGTCGTGGGGCAGAGCCAACCCCAGGGCCGTGGGGCAGAGCACAGGTGCACCTGCCTCCCACAGTGTGTGACTGCTGGCTCTGCTCTGCAGGTCCTTTCTATTTATTGGAGTCACACTGCCTTGGAACCTCATAAAACAGCAGCAATTCTTGTCCTCAGTCCCAGCTGAGGGGTCAATGCCATTGTCACTTCACTGCAAGTGGCACAGACATAATCTCTGGTTTAAATGTAAGGGTGGGCAGAGGCAGAGCACACCATTACTCTCCAGTAAGGCCAGTATATCTTATTTCAGTGTTCTAGTCAGGGAAGAATGGCATTTAAAGAAGCACCTTTCTGTGAATACCTCAGCACATACTTTCTTATTTGTTATACAGCCAAATTTTGAGGAGATTAAGGAGCAGATAATAAAAAGCATTGACATACCTAAATACCACAGATAGCTAATCTGTCTTGACTCCTATGACAGTGTCAGTAGGCATCTGCAGAGCTTCAGCAATCTGGCCATGTGGAAAATAGTTTCAGATCCACAGAGCCTGTCAAATATTTGTTGGGCTCCTCCCCAACAAGAGCTTCATTTTCAGTATGCAAAAAATCAAGTTGAAGTATTGCAGAGGGTCTAGTTCATCCAGCATCCACCCCCCACCCTCTCCAGACCCTGTCTGACAGGGGCCAACACTCCACAAGCACAGGGGCACAACACCTCATTGCTCTGACTGACACAGCCATTGGCAGCCAAACACTCTTTCCATGGTCTCAGCTGTTCCCCATCCGAGAACAATAAGGAGCCAGAGGTGGAATGAGGGTCAGGTGTGACTCTTACTCAGAGTAAAACTGAGTTATAGGCATAAACATGGACAGAACTCAGCAGCCAAATGTACACAGGTTAGAAAAAACCAAGTTGTTTGCACAAGTTGAAGAAACATCACTGGAATAAGTCCCACACTTCTGATTAAAGACAAAATGAAACTCACTGTTACTAAAGAAAGCAAAGTTCACATGATTTGTTAACTGATGGGGTCTGATTAAAAAAAACAAACTCTGAAATTTAGTGCCTGCAAAGGAGGTCCCCAATCCATAAGACATGAAATGCACCACAAGCTGAAGGCTCAGAGCCCATTTTTGCTCCTGCTCTGTGTAGCTGTTTGACAAACTACTCCATCCTCTCTTGATACCACAGAGAGCCTGATGCTTCCTGGTGGAGCTGGACAAACACTCACCCACTCAATAGGTACAAATGTACACAATTTTTCCACTTGGGAAGGGAAAACCCCCATTTTTTTCTAATGTCTAACTCCTAGAGAGCTGGCCACAGCCAGAGCACCATCAGTACTTTCTGGTTAGCCTTAGTTACACACATATTTGTAATTTCCCCAACCCAAACTGTACTTACAGAGTTACCATGGTATCCATTACACTGCTGCTTTTTTATCATTATTACAACTTCTGCCCCAAATGCTGGCACTATTAGGACAATTCAGCACCGTGTAATTTAACTTACCTCACAGCCCGAGCTGAGGGTGGTCCCTCTGATCAGGCCCAGGGTCACTGATGGGGCACGTTCAGAGAAAGCTCTGCTGGCCTGGGCCAGGGGCAGCCTGAGGAGGGGAAACCCCAAAGCTCTTTTATCAGCTCTCCCCCATCGCTGCCTGCCCTGCCCCAGCTCTCCCTCATGTGCAAACCATCGGCTAATGGCAAAACAAAGGAGCTCATCAGCACCCTGGGCTCTGTGAGCAGTGCCAGGCCTGATCCCCTTCACCTGGGTGTGTCTCCCCATCACCTGGGTGTGATTCCCCATCTCCTGGGTGTGATTCCCCATCACCTGGGTGTGTCTCCCCATCTCTGGGGGTGATTCCCACAGCTGGGTGTCCTCCATTTGATTTATCGGTTTTTAATTCAAATGAAAAAGTGACTGCACTTCCATCCAAGCAATCCCAAAGTCAGACTGAAGGGAGCTGTACCCATCCAGCAGCTGTGCTTTGCCCTGGTGGGTTCTCAGACACTGTCCCAGCCCTCTCTGCCCCGTGACTGTGTCTGTGCCCAGCTCCACTGCTGAGGCACAGGGTTGGGGGAGCCCTGAATGCTCCCTCCTCGTGGCTCAGTGCCACACACAGAGTGACTGGAGCCACTGGCACATGTGCAGTGAAGGCCTGGAGGGGCTGGATCAGTGACCAGAAGAGCACCAAAGGGCCCAGATCCTTGATGTTCACCTCTGGCTACGGCCAAGCACTGTTTCAGCATGAGCTGGGGCACATCTCAGTGCGACCATCACAAACCTCCCTTGGTGGCTCACAGTTGCCTCCGTGACATGTAGTTAACCCAGTTGAGCTGTTAAGCACAGTTCCAGGAATGAGCTGTTCTCCTGTTTGTGGATCCCAGTTCCCCTGGAAAGCAGCCAGCACTGGTGCAGGAGGGCAGGGAAGGGCCCAGCTCGCTGTTGGTCCAAGTGCAGGTGTGCTGATGGCACAAGCCAGCTCTGCCAGTGGCCTTGGAACACAGGCAGACCCCAGGTGTCCTCTGAGGCACCAAGAGCCTCCCCTGTGCCAGGCTGCTCTCAGCCACATCCAACTGGCCTTGAACACTGTGAGAAGTGAAAATATGGACAGGGAGAAGAGAGTCCAACAAAGAAAAGGGAGAGGGACAAAACCCCATGGAACAGGATAAAGTGAAAGCAAAAAACCCCCAGGTCATTACAGAACAGGTCGTGCATTCTCAGCCACAGCAGGAATGACAAATCTGTCACCATGTCCATGGTTTGGAGGCTCAGAGGGTGTACTTTGTGTCTCTTGTCTTGGAGCAGCAGTTCCAGTGTGCAGGCAGCCTCACAGCTCCCATGCTCACTGCAGGCAGTGGGAACAGGGGCACAGGAGGGCAGTGGTGTGGGAAGGGCTCGGCCACTCCCTGAGCCCCACTGCCATCAGAGCAGGGGGGAACTGGGGAATTCTCCCCAGCCTGTGCACGGAGCCCTGGCTGGGATGGCCGGAGCTGAGGTGCAGAGGGCAGGAGGGAACCTCAGGCAGGAGGGGCAGTGCCTGCAGGCAGGAGGGAACCTCCACCCAACTCGGGACCCCGAGACAGAAATCACATTCTGGGCCCTTTCTCTTGCCTTCAGCAAATGGAGTTCCTTAACCCCTGGCTAGACACGTGCTGGCCAACATGAGAGGACTCCAGCCTTGGCCAAGAGAGAACACTCAAGTGCTGGTTTTCGGGACAACTGACTGCAAGCCCTTGGAAAGAGCATCCCTGGGACACCTCAGCTGACATCTGTTGAAGAGGCAGCAAAAATCCCAGCTTAGGGAAAACAAGGAATTTTTTTGTTACTGTTCCTTTCAGATATAATGCCTTTTCAGCAAATCAAAATGAGTATGTTTCATTAGTTATCACAGAATCACAGACTATCCTGAGCTGGAGGAACCCACAGATTATTGAAGTCCAGCTCCTGGCCCTGCCCAGGATGCCCCAACGATCCCACTCTGTCCCTGAGGGTGTTGTCCAAACACTCCTGGAGCTCTGGGTGTTAAATGGCCTAAAAAGCAGAAGGGAAGTAGCAGCCACAATGTTCCTCTGCAGTGTGGTTGAACACTCCCACAGAACTCAGGAAAGTCGTGTGTCAGCAGCCCTGGAAAGGCCTTTCTGGAATGCTGAATCCAAGCTGCTGAACCCTTGGGAGCTGAACCCACCCTGCCCCACACTGCTGTGCTGCCACAGCCCAGCCTGCCCCTGCCTGCAGCAGCATCCTCACAAACAGCCCAAACCCACAAACACTCCTTGGAAAAACAAAGGCAACAGGATCACACGGACCTTCAGGCTCATCCAGTGCCACCCCTGCCACGGGCAGGGACACTCCCAGGGATGGGGCAGCCACAGCTGCTCTGGGCACCCTGTGCCATGCCAGGAATGACTGAGGAGGACTGGGCTGAGTGGGGAATATGTATATAATGAATTTGCTCACAGGAGCTGCATCTTACAGTTTTCCTGGGAAGCAGAAACCGTGGCATGCTTCAGGGTACTTCCCATCTGACTTCCTGTCTTTCCTCTCACCTTAACAAACAGAACAAACTGAAACATGGAGCTAGTTCTGTTCTGTTCTGTAATAAAAAAGATATGTTATCGTGGTGCCCAGAAAATACATTAGACATTCATTTATTTGTGAGATTTTCATTATATTATGACATAGGCCTTGGTTTGGTGCATAGGAAATGTACAGTTCAACATGCTAATTTTATTACCAATTTTAAAAAGGCAAGGAGCTTTATAGCAGGAGAGAGAGGTCTGAGTTTCCCATGTACAGGCGAGAATTTAAGCAATATGGAATTTAACAACATGGAATTTAAGCAATATGGAACTTAACAATATGGAATTTAACAATATGGAATTTAAGCAACATGGAATTTAACAACATGGAATTTAAGCAATATGGAACTTAACAATATGGAATTTAACAGTATGGAATTTAACAATATGGAATTTAAGCAATATGGAACTTAAGCAATATGGAATTCAACAATATGGAATTTAAGCAATATGGAATGTAAGCAATATGCCCTATCCTTGTGACAGAGTAATTTCAAAGAGAGGTACTTGTTTAATTAGAATCAAACATAATCTTACAAACAAACAATAAGAACAAAAAAAAGGGAGTATTTTTTAATATGTGCAATAGCTTGTTAGTTCCTACTATTTCTAATTCCTTGTGCACTTCCTCTTGTAGCTGCAGCTGAATGGCACTTCTTAAACATCCAGGCTGAACTTCTCAGGAATTATTAGCAATTCTGGGGCCTATTCAGAGTTATCCTACAGAGGCCCAAACCCAAGTATTTAGCACTGTCTGGCAATGTGAATCCTTGAAGGTGGTTTATATTGAGGTGAAATTATGAATCCTTACCCAGCTGCTTCCATCCAGGGATAGCATAAACATCCCAATGAACTCTGACATCTGTTTTGTTGCACAGTCCCTCGGGTTGTCTGGCCAAGGAGCAAGAGTTGAGATCTGCCTAAACATTCAGAAAAGTTTTACATTTCACTGGGCAGCCAAGCACTTTACACACTACTTATTTATACAGACAACTACATCAGGCTCACAGAATCCACTGCACCCTATGTCTAACCACCATAACAGCTTGGTGTTTGTCGTAGCCTACAAACCAACTATTCAAACCCCACAGAAGAAAGGCCACGGTGGGTTTCCCAGGCAGGTCCATGGCACACAGGCTGGCGGTGCTGCAGCTGTCAGGCCCCTCAGAACCAGTACTCGGACACGAAGATGTGCACGTTGACGATGTTGCGGTGGGACACCACGCCCCCCATGACGTAGTTCATCTCCAGCTTCAGCGTGGCGTGGAAGGGGCCCACGATGGGCCTCACCTGGCGCACCACACCTGTGGGGACAGCAGAGGGGGTGGCATTAACGGGGCACTCGGCCAGGGCTGCGTGATCTGCACTGCCCTGGGGGTGCAGCCCAGCCCAGGGAACGGCGTTATAGCCACGGGGCCTGCAACAAGTCTGGCAAAATAAGAATAAAATGCAACAAGTCTGGCAAAATAAGAATAAAATAAAACTTTCATATCAAAATACCTTGAAGAGGGTCTAGAATGAGCACTAAAATGCTGCTAATGGCAGGAAAAACCCCTATATATTCTGAAATGAGTGACATTTTTTGTAGTCTTTTATTCAGAGAGATAAATCCAATACCAGGCTGCAACACTGGTTTTAAGGAGGAGGGTTCCCTGGGTGAGCCAGGACCCACAGTGCCCTGAGAGGTACATGAGCACACCTGGCAGTGCCATGTTGCAAACTGCATTTCATTTGGGCCAGCAGAAGGAATTCTGGAGAGCAGCCCCGTTCCAGCCCCCCTCAGACAGGGACTGAGCTGAGATCAGGCACTGGGCAGAGTGGGGCAGCACCTGGGGAGGCACATCTGGCCAGGAGGTGTTAGCAGGTGTGGCTAAACAGAACAGGGCTACAGCTTCACACCTACACGAGCTGTGCCATCGGCTCCAGAGGCTCCAGAGGGGGGTGTGACAGAGCAGGCAGCTCCCAGCTGCTCCCCTCTGGACGGAGGCACTGGATGGCAGAGCCACAGGGAGCCAGGGCAGCAGGCACAGGGGCAGCAGGCACAGGGAGCCTGGGCAGCAGGCTGAGCTGGCAGGGTGCTGGTTCAGGAGGAGACACAGCACTGGAGGAAGGATTATTTAGGGCATTCTCCTGCTGCCCTGCATGCTGGGGGCTCTTTCACAGGCAGGCAGCACTGCAGTGCCAGCCCAGAGTGCCAGCCCAGCTCTGCACCATTCCCTGTGCACACAGTGGCTCAGAGCTGGTGGCACACAGCACTGTTGGCTCCTGCAGGCTGTCAGCACCTTCTGCTACAGCACTGATGACATTACAGCTTTGTCCTGTTCAAACACTAACTAATACCTTCAGCATGCAGGGAAATTGCAAACTGCTCACCACAGGCACTTTCCTTGCCATACTTGATGAATACACATTTTCAGCATCCTTCCCACTACAATTTATATGTACATACATTTATATATACTTACGTTTTATTTTTTTAAGCTTTCTTGGCCACTCTCCTGTACCTTATAAAAATGACCAGGCTTGGCAGATGATGTATGGAAACAGAAAAGCCTTGCTAAAATTGCCCTCCCTTCAGGGTCCCATTGAAAGCATTTTGCTAACAACACAGCCCATTATTGCAGGCCCTGCTCTGACTGACAGCCATGGAGAGGCAGAGCACTGCAATCCCTCAGTGCTGGCAGTCTGGGAGCAGCTCCTGCTGTCAGCACCGAGCTCTGAGAGCAGAGGCTGCTGCTTCCATTTAGCAATGGTTTTACAGCACTCTGTGCCTTCCTGCCCTGCTCTAGCAGAGCCTGCTCTGGTGGGATTGCAGATGGGGCTTTTCCTTCTGTGCTACACCCCAGCATCCAAAGCCATCAGTCACTGTGACATTCCTGTTTGGACACATCCTGCTACCAGGCAGCACAAAAGGTGTGATGGCAAACCCTGCCATCCATCCCTGTGGCACTGCCCTTTCACACAGTCTCAAATCAAGCCCATCAAATGATTTGAGGAGCGAATGCCATGAGTGCCAACAGCTCTGCTGAGGCAGAACCTCAGGGAATGCACAAAGAAACACAATACTCTCATAACAGGAGATAAAATTTAAAAAAAAACAACAACAAAAAACCCCCACAAAAACTCCAGTTTGTTGTGCCAGCATCCTAAATGGTCCTGAGATCACCACCACTGCAAGAACTGCTTCGCTCCTCTCATGAAATGCCCAGGATGATGCAGCAGGTGGTTTGTGCAGCAGGAGGGGTGTGAGGATGGATTGGCAATGGGCAGAGGGAGCAGAGGGAGAGGAACACCATGAAATGTCCTTCTCAACAGAAGCAGGAGAGGTTTGCAGCTCTCGGCAGATTTGCTCCTCAAGAGCTTTGCACTCTGGTTGTGCAACAAGTGCCAAAATGGAAAACCTGAGTGTTTGTCTGCACCAAACTCAAGGACAAATGCAGGTGGGAACCAGGGCACATGAAACAACTCTGGATGTGTTTGAGCGACGTGGATTTAGGAGATACTGCATCAATTGCATTAACATGCTGTTCCACTGGCCCTTTTGGCAGACTCAGGGATCCACATTGGTGGTCTGGCATCCAACACCATTTGGGGCTGAATGTTAAGTATAAAAACACACCTTAGAGGAACAGGAAGGTTACCATTTTTAGATGCACTGAAAAGCCAGGAAATGCAGAAATGAAGCAGCTGCTTTTGGATCTCTTTTTTAGCAGCCTAATCCAAAGTAGCTGGTGGAGCCACTCAGATTTGCCACGGGGTAAGTGCAGACTGGGCCTTGGTCAGTGCCTGCTGTGCTGTGAGCTGCTCTCTGGGGGTGCCAGGACCACAGTGCTCAGTGAGGGACCTGAGAACAGAGGCCTCTCACATGCCACCAGATGGTCCTCTCAGGGCTCTACAGCTGGCAAATGGGGTGAGTTTATTTAAGAAGTTCACCCAACCCTTTCTCAACAAAACTAATTTCAGCCAGGTAAGCATTTTGCACAAAACAGTAAAACAGGAGAAAACGTGTCTATATTGGAAGAGGGTGAATCACTGACAACAAATGACCATGGAGGTTCCCACTGCTGCCAAGTCCCATTGCTGGGCATCCTCAGGCACCTGTGTTGTCCTGCCTGTGGGCACATCTGTGGCAGCACTGCTGGTGCCCTCCAGCCTGCTGTGCTGCTGGTGCTGTTGGTGCTCTGGTTCACAGGCTGTGGCCCAACACAGGCTCAGTGTGCAGAAACTGCCCCGTGTCACAGCCCAGGCAGGCCTTCCACCAGCTCCCCTCTGCTTGGATTTGCTGTCCTGTAACTGAGCAGAGATGTCATTGCACAGCCCAAATCTGCCTGTGTACCTGCATGCTTTGCTGACCTCCTGTAGGAGGCAATGATAGGACTCGTTTTTCCTGCACACTTTGTCCTTATTGCAAACAGGAGCTATGGCCATCCTTCCCACCTGCTGCTCTGTGTAAGCAAACAGCCTTGGAGGGAGAGGCACCGAGTTTCTGGGTGCCACATCAGCCACACTGAGAGTCTGATCATGGCCCAGAACTTTTAAAGCTCTGCAATTAATACACTGAGCTGCTCTCCTGTCCTGTTTCTTCTTTCATGTTTCATATTTTCATTTTGTCTAAGGCAAAGGTATGTCATCCTGTGTAGTGAGGACAATAACCTAAATAATATAAAATACTTATTTTCAGTAATCTTAGAGTCCTTGCCACTGGCTGATCAAGGCTCTGCTTTAAGAGGGCATAAATAAGACAGCTAAGTTAATATTGTTAATAGTCCTAAATCTTTCAGCCGCATTTCCATTATTGTAATCAAATAGAATCATAAAATTGTTTGGGTTGGAAAAGTCCTTTAAAAGCATCCAGTCCAACCCTTCCCAGCAGTGCCAAGGCCACCACTGACCATGTCCCCAAGTGCCACACCCACAGGGCTTTTAAATCCCTCCAGGGTTGGTGCCTCAACCACTGCCCTGGGCACCTGGGCTGGATGACCCTTTTAGGGAAGGAATTTTCCCAATATCCCAGTATCCAATCTAAACCACCCCTGGCCCAGCCTGAGGCTGTTCCCTCTCCTGGCAGGGATTGCAGAGCCAGAAGGTGCCCCCTGAGCCTCCTTTTCTCCAGCAGAGCCCCCCCAGCCCCTCAGCCTCTCCCCATCAGACCTGCTCTCTGGATGCCACAGGTATTCCTTGGCTTGTCTGTGCCTCTTTAGGACAGCATTACCTTTCTGTGCTTTGAAATATGTGAGCCCCTGAGGCAGTTCCCCTCTGTGTCTGGTTTCTGCTGGTGCTTTTGCAGGAGGAGCCCCATCTCCAGCTGAGGGGCAGCACTGCTGCTGTGCTACACCTTACCCTGGGCTGGGGAACACGGCCCTGCCTTACCATCAATTCACACTGTGCCTCCACAAAGGCAGACTCCTAATTCTGACTTCTGTGCTGAGCTCAGGGCCCAGTGAGCCACAGCACTTGCAAAACTCTATAAAATCCTTTTTTTAAAAGACAAAGAAACAAACCTCTTTCTTCCTTTTTTTCACTGCTAACCACAGAATGTGCAGTTACACTCCCAGGGCACCTGGCTCATGGTGTTCCCCACACCCCTGGCTGAGCACTGCATTTGCATTTTCCCTGGAAAAGGTTCCTCCAGCAGGATCTCCACGGTGTGCAGGAAGCAAAGCAGAACCAGAGCAGGTTATTTTCACACTGCCACGAGAAAAGGCTGCCTTGGCTTGGTACAGAGGGTGCAATACATGACATTTTCTGTTCCACAGTGAGGCTCACAGGGTTTTGCACAGGGACTGATTCTCAAGCCCAGTCAGGTATTTAAATCTGTATCATCATTAAGAGCACAGAACAGACATAAGTGGTACCCATCCCTAAAAAGAAGAGCCTGGGAGAACCCAAGCTTTTAAGGACCCCCAAAACCTCAAGCAGGGGAGTGTTAGTGGAGCAGGCAAGGGCTGTGTCTGCTGCCTGCTGGAAGGGAGGACCTGCTGCACCAAACTCCCCTGGCCTGCCCTGCATGTGCAGGGATATGTATTTGTGTACACAGAAACAATCCCAGCAGCTGCCAAATCCAGAGCTGTTCTTCCCAACCCCCTGTGGGCTGCACTCAGGAGAACACAGCAAACACAGTTATCAGAGATGGGATCCACTCCCCCAGCCACAGTTCGAGGGCTGTGCCAAGGAACAGGCAGCAGAGCTCTTCTCCTCCCACCCCTTCCCCTTGTTCCCCTCGGGGCTACAGGACATGGCTCTGTTCTGGCCATCCCAGGCTGCCAGGGCTGAAGCAGCCACAGCCTGGCTGTGCAGAACATGCAGCGTTTGGGTAGCAGGAACAGGGATGTTTAGTCCTCCTCAGATAGGTAGAATACCATGAGTGAAGCACAACAGCCCAAGTCAGTCAGGTTTTCTCCTAAGTTTTGTAATCCTTGGGCTGGGAGTCTGCCAGGTCTGATTATAAGCTGAAGTCCATCATGAAATAGAATTATAGAATTTTAAGGGGCTGGAAAGGACCTTAAAGCCCACCCAGTGCCACCCCTGCCATGGGCAGGGACACCTCCCACTGTCCCAGGCTGCTCCAAGCCCTGTCCAGCCTGGCCTGGGACGCTCCCAGGGATGGGGCAGCCACAGCTTCTCTGGGCACCTGTGCCAGGGCCTGCCCACCCTCATGGGGTGGAATTTCTTCCTAATACCTGACCCAAATTTCCCCTCTTTCAGTTTGAACCCCCTGTGAACCCCTGACTCCATTGAAATGATCCCCCTTTGAAAAGGAGCACAGGAAAGATTGGCAAGAGAACATGCTACTACACAGAGTGCTGTCTGTTTTCAGATGGAACTTTTGGGATGAGCTGTTAGTGACACCTACAAGAGAGACATTTCAATGACACAGAAAACACCTTATAATTTTTCCTCCAGCTATTTTCCTTGTGCTTTAAATGGATACTTGGAAAATGAAATGATTAATTTGGAAAAATCCAAGTACCAGAGAATGTGGTGAGAGCTGTGGAGCTGGGGCATAAACTCAGATGAAACTCAGGTAATTTATTGGGCTTTATATTAAATTCCAAATAATCTCAGCCTATGCTCTGAAGTCCTGCATTTGGCTGTTCCTGGATCTGTGTTTCCCCACAACAAACACTCTGGTCCTTTTTTCCAGCCTTGTCAGAGATGACCAGGCCAAACTGCCCCATCCCTTTCCTGAGCCATGGACCTTGGGAGTCACACAGCCTCAGGCACCTCAGCCTGCTGGAACCTACAGCCTGCCAGAGAGGAGCGTCCCAAACACCGCCACACTGGGGCTGAAGGGGGGAGAAAACTTCCTGAAGGGGAGAAGCCTGTTTGTGAGTCTCCTTTGAGCAAAACAAGGAGACTGATCTCCTCGTGTTAATGCAAGAACCTGCACTGTAACTTCAGGGTTTCTTTTCTCCTCAAGGCCTCTTGCTTTCTGCTGTTGGCCAAGAGGTACAGAATTAAGAGTAAACATCTCAGCTGCATCAGTGCTACTGAAGGGCCCACTCCCAGTTCCAAAGGAGATGCTCAGGCAATTAGGAAATTCAGGGCTAGGGAAATGATTGTTGCAGGAGCTGTTTTAAAAGGCAACATTGATAGGATCACTGCAGGAATGAGCAGGAGAAGTAAACCCAGCCATGAATAAATGCTTCTCTGGATCAAACCACAGACAAGGAGCTGCAGGTGAGGCTTGAACACCAGGCTATCTCAGTCTGCAGCATGTAAATACATAGCTGCAGTGTGGAGCCAAAACTATATATAGCCAAGTTTATTTTTGGCTCTGTAGACCTCAGCTCAAAGAAGTCATGTTAAGATTTGTAAGGAAAAAAATTATTTCTTCTTCAGTATTCGTTATAAATATACCAAGTTCATCAATAAGGTTGGAAAATAATTCACATCCTAGTCACAAACAGAAAAATATGTATTTTAGGCTATTTTAGCAATTTTGTTTTTCTGTAAGAAGTTTTGGGGCACTGCATGCATTAAAGTTTTATTAAATTCCTTTCCTAGAGGCTGCTCTTTATTCCAGAAGTTCGTGCCCAAGTAATGATTTGCAGTGCTTAAACTGCTCTGCCAACACAGTTACTGGAGTACTTTCTGCCCCAAACCTCACCAGGGAAGGAGGGACGTGAGGCAGCTCTGAGGTCACTCCTGATGGACCCACCCTTGGAGTGCAGTGCCTCAAACACTGCCCACTGGGACTGTCCCCCTGCCCTGCCCTGCACCACTGACACCTGCCTTGGCTCAGCCTCCCCTTGGNCCTGTCCCTGTCCCCATGTCCCCAGCCTGTTGGGGTCCCTGTCAGCCCCTGTGCCTGCCATCCCCTGTCCCTGCCATGCCCTGTCCCTGCCATCCCCTGTCCCTGCCAGCCCCTGTCCCTGTCAGCCCCTGTCCCTGCCATCCCCATTGCCCCTGCCAGCCCCTGTCCCTACCAGCCCATGTCCCTGTCAGCCCATGTCCCTGCCAGCCCCTGTCCCTGTCCCCATGTCCCCAGCCTGTTGGGGTCCCTGCCAGCCCCTGTCCCTGCCAGCCCCTGTCCCTGTCCCCATGTCCCCAGCCTGCCCCTGGAGGGCAGCCCAGCTCTGGTGCCACTCCCAGGCTTGGTTTCCCCTGCCCAGGTCCCTCTGTGCCATCCCCCAGGCCCCTGGGGAAGGCCCTGGCCCCAGTATGCCCCCTGGCTGCAGTGGAGCCTGGCTGGGAGTGCAGCCTTTCCCACTGCCAGGCCACACACTGTCCACTGCAGCCCACATTTCCCTGGCCTCGTGTGAGGGGGTTAAGGCAGAGGGTGTTGGAGCCTCACTGAAGTCAAGACAAGCAACAGGCACTGTTCTCCTCCAGCCATCTCCCTGTAGAAGGCTGTCAGGGAGCCCAGGCATGATTTCCCCTTCATCAACCCTTGCTGGCTGCTCCCAGTCACCTCCCTGTCCTTGTGCTGTTTGGAAATGGCTTCCAGGTGGGTTTGCTCCATCTCCTTCCCAGGCACTGAGGTGAGGCTGCCCAGCCTGTGTTCCCAGGGATCCTCCCTGGCCTTGCTGGAGGTTGCAGTGACTTTGCCTTTTTCCATGGGACCTTCTGACCACCACAACCTTTCACAGACAGCTCAGAGTCCCTCACAATGGCACTGGGCAGTTCCCTGAGCACTTTGGGGGCACCCCACCAGCTCCCACAGACCTGGCAGTGTCCAGTTGGTTGGAATGTTCCCTGACCTGAACCTCCTGCACTGAGGACAAGTATTTCTTGCCTCAGCCCTTCCTGTTGCTCTGAGAGCCCTGGGACTGCTGAGGGCCAGTCCTGTCAGTAGGGAATGGGGCACAGAAGGCACTGAGCCCCTCAGCTTTGCCCATGTGCCCTGCCATGTGCCCTGCCCCACTGCTGCCCCAGGGCAGCTCCCAGGCACGGTGCTCCTCCTCTCCTCTCCAGTTCATGACTGTGCCTGAAGGCACAATCCAGCTGTCAAACTGCAGCCACTCCCCAGACCACCAGATGTCTGTCTGCTGACTTCAGAAAGTTAATGTACACTTGAGAGTCCTCCATCTCTCAAAGGCTGAATAGTCTTTTTCATTTTCTCTTTTTTGTGTGTGTGTGTGAAAGCTATGTGTGTTTCTCTCAATTATTTGTGACAATCACAATGGGGCTCCTGCTCTGTGGTGCTCTACAGTTTCTGATCTAATCTGTTGTGTTAATAAGTGGCTGCTCCTTGGAAAATGAAGTATTTCTTGGTAATCATCACTGCAGACATCAAATCATACACAGCAAACTAGCTCTGAAGATATCATTAATCCTTGAGCTGCCACACCTGACACACATAAATGTGGTGAAAGGATTCAAAAAACCCATTAATCAAAACACAAGTACCAAAATAGATTTCCTCTTGCTTTGAAGTATATTGGCCTCATAACAGTGAGAATTAGACCTGTGCTCAAGTTTGATGCCAACACTTCACCAAACAAAGCTCTGGAGGCTCAAGAGAAGAGCTGGATGTTACCAAAGTTTCCATGCTGCTGGAGAGCTGCCCCCCCAGGAATGTGGCTGGCTGTACATGGCTCTGCT
>VWZD01000013.1:174734-216045 GCA_013396695.1 Sakesphorus luctuosus | reverse complement strand
CCCCTGTCCCTGTCCCCATGTCCCCAGCCTGTTGGGGTCCCTGTCAGCCCCTGTGCCTGCCATCCCCTGTCCCTGCCATGCCCTGTCCCTGCCATCCCCTGTCCCTGCCAGCCCCTGTCCCTGTCAGCCCCTGTCCCTGCCATCCCCATTGCCCCTGCCAGCCCCTGTCCCTACCAGCCCATGTCCCTGTCAGCCCATGTCCCTGCCAGCCCCTGTCCCTGTCCCCATGTCCCCAGCCTGTTGGGGTCCCTGCCAGCCCCTGTCCCTGCCAGCCCCTGTCCCTGTCCCCATGTCCCCAGCCTGCCCCTGGAGGGCAGCCCAGCTCTGGTGCCACTCCCAGGCTTGGTTTCCCCTGCCCAGGTCCCTCTGTGCCATCCCCCAGGCCCCTGGGGAAGGCCCTGGCCCCAGTATGCCCCCTGGCTGCAGTGGAGCCTGGCTGGGAGTGCAGCCTTTCCCACTGCCAGGCCACACACTGTCCACTGCAGCCCACATTTCCCTGGCCTCGTGTGAGGGGGTTAAGGCAGAGGGTGTTGGAGCCTCACTGAAGTCAAGACAAGCAACAGGCACTGTTCTCCTCCAGCCATCTCCCTGTAGAAGGCTGTCAGGGAGCCCAGGCATGATTTCCCCTTCATCAACCCTTGCTGGCTGCTCCCAGTCACCTCCCTGTCCTTGTGCTGTTTGGAAATGGCTTCCAGGTGGGTTTGCTCCATCTCCTTCCCAGGCACTGAGGTGAGGCTGCCCAGCCTGTGTTCCCAGGGATCCTCCCTGGCCTTGCTGAAGGTTGCAGTGACTTTGCCTTTTTCCATGGGACCTTCTGACCACCACAACCTTTCACAGACAGCTCAGAGTCCCTCACAATGGCACTGGGCAGTTCCCTGAGCACTTTGGGGGCACCCCACCAGCTCCCACAGACCTGGCAGTGTCCAGTTGGTTGGAATGTTCCCTGACCTGAACCTCCTGCACTGAGGACAAGTATTTCTTGCCTCAGCCCTTCCTGTTGCTCTGAGAGCCCTGGGACTGCTGAGGGCCAGTCCTGTCAGTAGGGAATGGGGCACAGAAGGCACTGAGCCCCTCAGCTTTGCCCATGTGCCCTGCCATGTGCCCTGCCCCACTGCTGCCCCAGGGCAGCTCCCAGGCACGGTGCTCCTCCTCTCCTCTCCAGTTCATGACTGTGCCTGAAGGCACAATCCAGCTGTCAAACTGCAGCCACTCCCCAGACCACCAGATGTCTGTCTGCTGACTTCAGAAAGTTAATGTACACTTGAGAGTCCTCCATCTCTCAAAGGCTGAATAGTCTTTTTCATTTTCTCTTTTTTGTGTGTGTGTGTGAAAGCTATGTGTGTTTCTCTCAATTATTTGTGACAATCACAATGGGGCTCCTGCTCTGTGGTGCTCTACAGTTTCTGATCTAATCTGTTGTGTTAATAAGTGGCTGCTCCTTGGAAAATGAAGTATTTCTTGGTAATCATCACTGCAGACATCAAATCATACACAGCAAACTAGCTCTGAAGATATCATTAATCCTTGAGCTGCCACACCTGACACACATAAATGTGGTGAAAGGATTCAAAAAACCCATTAATCAAAACACAAGTACCAAAATAGATTTCCTCTTGCTTTGAAGTATATTGGCCTCATAACAGTGAGAATTAGACCTGTGCTCAAGTTTGATGCCAACACTTCACCAAACAAAGCTCTGGAGGCTCAAGAGAAGAGCTGGATGTTACCAAAGTTTCCATGCTGCTGGAGAGCTGCCCCCCCAGGAATGTGGCTGGCTGTACATGGCTCTGCTCAAGTGGCTGGGGAGAAGATTTTCAAAGCATGTGCTTTTCAAACATGGGCCTCTCGAAACTTGATTCAAATTCCTACAAAAAAGAGTCTATTTTTCAACTAGTGGGCAACCAGTTGCTTATAAGGTGCTTCAGAAGTAAGTCTGGACACATAAACCTGACTTTTATAAGGTGTATGACACTCAGTAGTTTCACTGTTGGCTTAAGCTTGTACCAGGGATACTCAGGGTACAAGTCTTAGACTAAGTTTAAGTTTAGCTAAAACTGAATCTGCTTCTCTTTTTGCTTTTTGCTTCAATTCTGAAGAAAAAATGAAATCACAGTACAGGAACCACATTTCAGCATGAAAAAAGGATCTTTCTGCCTCATTCAACAGATCAGAAATTTGGGATTCAATTTATTATAAATGCTGTCCTTCAACCACTCAATGAAGTTTCATTTCATTAACACTTGGGCTTCTCTAGAAAGTTTTGATTGCTGAAATGCATCAAATAAAGAGGCCATAAAAAGGCCTCATGGTAATAATACATTTTTTGGCCAGAAACAAATGGTAAATATTTTCAGAGCTATTATCTGTCATGTTGGATCATATGGAGCCCTGGTATTAGGAAAGAATTAAAATCAACCTTTGATTTTACTGAGGTTTGGCTAGTTTACAAATACTATGATCTTTATTAAGGATACCAAATAACTTCAGAGGGATGTGCTCTTATCTTGGTTTGGCAAACTCAGAGTGCTTTTAGATCTCTGGTTTGCCCTCCAGCCAAACCTTGCAGTGGGTTTGAATGCTGACAATGCTGCGAAATCACTCACGCCTAAAATGCAATAACTGTACTTGGAGGAGCCTCATGAAAAAAGAGTTTCCACCATGTAGTTTTTAATCTTTCCTGTTCCACCTTTGAGAATGTGACAGAATGTCATGGAGAAGTCTGACATATTATAAAAACAGGTGGAAAACCTCCATGAACTTATGTGCAAAATCAATATCTAGCCTCCCAAGGCCTCATGCACAGCACCTTCTTTGCAGAGGGTTCAGTGTCCACCACGTGCCTCATCCTGGACACCATGTCTCAGTTTAGTGAGAGTGGCTGTGCTCACCCTGCCCGGCCCAGCCTGGCTCCATGGCACCCTGGCAATGAGTTATTGCAGCCCCCAGCATGGCTTGGCAACAACCCAACCCAACGTGGCTGGATGAAATGTGGCACTGGGAAGGGTGTTGCCCTCAATCACAAGGCCCATTCTCCCCAGAAAAGCACTTGCAGCGTTTCTCAGACATGAAATGCAATTCCCCTCCTGCTCGAGGTGCTGCTCTGCCCCAGAACTGCTGCCCAGGCTGAGACCCTTTCTGCAGGGCAGGGAGGCTGTGAGAGCCTTGCCTGCTGCACAGGGCAGGCAGCACCATCCCCAAGGGCAGGTTTGGGCAATAAATGCAGCAGCCCCTTTACCAAATGGCTGCTGGGCACCCTCATCAGAAATGCACAGCTCCTCATGCCAACAGGGCAGCCTGGCACAGGGAAAAACACAAAATATTCTGTGCTGAGGGGGCCTCCTGGGAAAGGGGCAAGCCCAGAGATGGAACCAGAACAAAGACACTGAAGGGCCTGTGTCTGTTTTAATGTGTGGCTGCAAGAGCCTGTGGGAAAACCTGCTGAGCTCTGTCCTGCCCTGTGAGAGCACTGGGCTGCCTGGGCAGCACTGGTTTGTACAGCCAGACCCCACTGCCCTTTCATGTGCTGTCACCACGAGAGGCTCCTCCTGCTGCTCATTTCCTGGCAGGTGCATCCACAGGGCAGTTCCTGTGAGCTCTCCCCTTGCCCCTGGGAATAGCAGAGCCCTCCTGGTGCCCTGGCTCTGCCTGCACCTCCCTGGCCTCACAGCAATCCAGCTCAGAGGAGCTGCTGCTGTGGGTGTCACAGCTGTGCCAGCAGCCCAGCTCAGCCTGGGCACCTCACTGTGCTAAAGAGCACAGCCAGGCATGGCAGGAGCCTGCCAGCCCCTGCCCAGGGACAAGAGTCTGGGGCACCACAGCTGGGCACAGCAGCACAGGGGAGGGGGAAGGTGCTTCCCAGACAGGGGGGACAGAGACAAAGCCCAGAACCCAGAATTCTGCACTCCAATAACTGAATTCTCAGCCCAAAACCCAGCACTCTGCACTCCAATAACTGAATTCTCAGCCCAGAACCCAGCACTCTGCACTCCTAACTGAATTCCCAGCCCAGAACCCAGCACTCTGCACTCCTAACTGAATTTTCAGCCCAGAACCCAGCACTCTGCACTCCTAATTGAATTCCCAGCCCAGAACTCAGCATTCTACACTCCTAACTGAATTCCCAGCCCAGAACCCAGCATTCTACACTCATAACTGAATTCCCAGCCCAGAACCCAGCACTCTGCACTCCAATAACTGAATTCCCAGCCCAGAACCCAGCACTCTGCACTCCAATAACTGAATTCCCAGCCCAGAACCCAGCACTCTGCACTCCAATAACTGAATTCTCAGCACAAACCCAGCACTCTGCACTCCAATAACTGAATTGCCAGCACAAACCCAGCATTCTGCAGTAACTGAGTTTAATGTCAGACCACACAAACTGGGGAAAGATCTTGCCACGCTGCAGGTGACCAAACCAATCATGAGATACACAACTCCTACCCCTGTGCTAGGGACAGGTTTCACACAGTCAAACAAACCCTCAGTCTCCTTCTCCTGCCTCCAAGCACATTTTCCTGTGGTACCTGGTTTTGTTGACCTTCTTGGCCATTCTTTACCAGCCTCTCCCCAGCCTGTGGAACACACTGAACCATCCTGATAACCCCCAGCAATCCCACTGTGATAAATGCAGTGCTGGGCTATCAGCAGTGAGACCCTCCCTGGAATGGCTCAGAGGTGACAGCAGGAGCTGTCACCTGGGTAAAGGAGGCTGCAAGGCAGGGCAGACAGCAGTGAGGTCCTGGCCAACACCAAGGGAGAGCAGCAGAACATGTCAGGGTAGTAGCAGTGTATTCCAGCACCAGCACAGCCCCCTGTGAGGCTCTGAGGTGACATTTAAAGCTGCATTGGCTCTGGTTGTTTGCCTGACAAGCAGCACCACTCTGCTGCACAGGCAAGATTATATAGCTTAGGTTATTACCAAATGCAACATGGAAGATTTCAGCCTATCTAAACCACTTTTAGGTGTTATTAGGACATTTTAAAACCTTCCTGAAGTTTACCAGATGACAAAGTGGGATTACTGTTATAAGGAAATGAATGCATAGCTGAAGGGGAAAGTGTTTTATAGCATCTGATAACACCTGAGGCACTGATTGGACATTTTTGTACAGGGTGAAAATGCATTCTTCATTTTCCCCTGACAGCTGGTTAAAGGAAGAATGCAGTAAAAAGTCTGTAAAAGCTTTAAAACCCCCAAAGCTGAACAGGTCTGCACTTCTGCTTTTCTCCCACCCATGCTGGTAAGTGATGTGGGGTTGTTAACAGCATCCTTTGGCCTCAGTGCCACCTTGGCCAGGACCCACACCAGGCAGCAGGGAGGCTGCAGCACTTCCTGAACCACCTTTTTAATACAATAGGGTAGAAATATTGGAGGCAACTTTTTACACAATTCTTTTTCACCAGCTTGCATGAAGTATGGATTTCATCTCTCTCTGAGCTAGTCTGTGTCTTCTATTTAGAAAACAAACCTAAACAAACCTCCTGTAGAAGTTTCCTATTTTTTCTCTTGTAGAAAAAGATACCTGGTGATCTAATTTGCACTATCAGATAAACCAGCTTTGATACTCTGGTCATGTCTCCTGAAATATCACAGCAGAAGGAAATATGCTTATTGCTCCTTTTCCCCATGCAGCTATGATTTACTAACAGTGTAAGTGTATTCTTTCCTCTACAGGCAGTAAAAAGACACTGAAAAACAGCCATTAAAAAAGAAGATTGAAAACCAGGCCATGCAGCTTGCAGAGGTGCATGTGGTCCCCCAGCAGGAAGGGCCAGGTGTCACAGAATCACAGAATCCCAGACTATTCTGAGTTGGAAGGGACCCACAAGGATCTTCGAGTCCAACTCTTAAGTCAATGGCTCACACAGGGGATTGAACCCATGACCTTGCCTCTCCCAGGAGTGCATGAAATGGTGGTTGCAGCAAGCTGGGATGCTGCACTGCAGGAAGGTTTGCAGTGAGCTGGGACACTGCACTGCAGGAAGGTTTGCAGTGAGCTGGGACATGGCACTACAGGAAGGTTCCTGCAAACCTGCTGTCCCTGGGCTGGTTGGGCATTTGCTCAGTGAGTTCCTGTATCACATCCCCACAGTCCTTCTGTTCCTGTAACTCAAGGGGATAACCAACAAAGCTCTCTGATTTCTCTGTGCCCTTTATGTTCTTCCACCCCACACAAACAGTTCCCTTTCTTTACAGGAGGGACTCACTCAGTGCACTCACAAGGACTGGGATCCCATCTTACTTGTCTTGAAAACTGCCCAGCACGTTCTATGGGAGCACTTACTATTCTGATTATTACTAACAAGAGAAACAATATTATGCTGAGAGCAGCAGAAGTGCTGCTGGCAGAGTGATTTGCAATCCTAATTTCACACACACTGTGCTGTCTTGAGCCTCTGCCCCTCCAGGTACATCAGCTGGGGCTTTGCTTGGCTCTCCCTTTTCCAGTTCTGCTGCAGGCAGTTTGCTTTGCAGCTTCCATCCATTAATCTCAAAGCACTTTTACACAGAGGAATTAATTAAGACGCTTGCACACAAGAATTAATTAAGACAGTAGCAGGCATGTTTTCTCATCTCCGTGCTGTACACGGGGGAACTGAGGTGAAGGAAGAGCTGCCCAATCCTTTTGCAGAGCTGGGAATGTATTTGGACACGTATCATATCCTCTCAACTCAGTGTGTAAGAATATCCTGTCTCTCCTTACCTTGGGAGGCAAATATCCAGTTTACCAAGTAAAATACCATTGACACACAGTCCTGTTCTCCAAAATGGAAATGCCTCCCTCAGGCAAATACCTGGGCCAGCCGACTTTCCAAACACATCCTTCTTTCTTGTTTCAGACAGAAAGAAGCACACAGCACGCAAAGCAAACTGCTGGAACTCCTGTGGGATCTGATAACATTTATACTCTGCTAAAGAATCGCCCCAGCCCCTGCAATCTGTAATCTTATCACCCTGCTTTAACAGACTCTCCCTTTCTCAGCACTCATAGACTTCTGTTTGATAAAGACAGAAATATAAACCTAATGACTTAGGATTTTTATCTGCACTTCAGAAAACCTTCGCGGAGCTGCTGCTGGGCTTGCCCACTTCCGAAATGCACCAGTGCCACCTTCAGGCCACTCTCCAAAGGGCTCTTCACAAACCACCTGTGTGGAGCAGCAGTGGGGTTGCTTTTCCTCCAGACAAGCCCTGCTGGAAAGCCCAGCAGCACAAGCCCAAACCTGAGCAGAGCCTGCACAGTCCCATCCCGAGGCACAAACGCTCACTGGGAACAGTGGTCCTTTATTTTCATACATAAACAGTAATAAAGAGCAATCAAGTCCTCCCTTTTAATACCTGGCATGAGAATCCTGGTGTGTTCCCCTGCCCTGGAATGGAGCTCCCACTGGCAGAGCAGCACAGAGCTGGGCCCTGCTCCTGCCCTGCCCCTTCACAGGGTGCCAAGTGCCCCTGGGCACGCTGGGTCACTCATGGGGCATCTCTGTGATGGCACCCTCGACCTGCTCCTAAACCAAAGCATTTGACAGACCCCCCTTACCCTCAGCAGAAGTATTGACTTGAAACTGAACCAGCCTGTCATTAATTATTAAAACAGGTAACAATTTCAGTCAATCAGTCCTGCTTTAAAAGTTTGATTAATATCCAAAAAATAGGTGCAATGCTGTTTCAACAAGAAAGAACAGTTAATTAAATTTACAGTCTCTTTGCTGACGTACTACATATTTTATATTTGGGTTGATTATGATGGGAAAACCTCATAATTTTAAAACTAATCCATTTGCATTTGTAATTAGATCCAGTTCTGAAAAAAATTAAAATGCTTCTCAAATTAAAGTTTAGGCCTCTGGTGTTTTGAATAAGAAACTATCTGTGATAGTAGTTCAAATTACACACATTGGACTGGAGAATATTATGTCAATCCAGGCTTGAAAATCAAGGTGAGGATTAACTATTGGGTTAATTCCTTTGAGCTTGTCCTGCAGCACTGCTGAGAGAAGAAAGCAAGCACAGAACACTCTACTCACCCACTGTCATGCCATCCATGTAACGCTTGATGATGTCAAAGGAGTCTCTCAGATTTCCTTCTGTGATGTCAAATATGATATCTGCCTGGTTGGCTGGATAGGTGGGTGTGATGGCACGAAGGAAAATGATCTCTGCAAACAAAGAGGGTCACAGAATGTCCTGACAAGTGTTTGAAAACACCACTGAAGAATCTGACAGAATCTGATCCAAAGCTGGTGGAGGATCCCCCTCCCCTCCCCACTCCCAGTTTGGCCTTTAAAATAGAAAGAAAGAAGAGAAGGGAGGACCTGGATAGATTTATTTTCTCCTCCTGCACCATCCCAGAAGCCCTGAAGCCAGAACAGTCCAGAAAGACCATTCTGAGGAACGAGTCAGCCGTGCAGGGACCCAACAGGGACAGCACTGAGGCCCCACAGGGTGGGCAGCACAGGGACCCAAACAGGCCCCTCAGACAGGCACACACAGTCCTGCCACAACACACTGCACAGTCCTCTGCAGTACTGCAGGAGGGGGGGAGGTTTAGAAAGAAAAGGGGGACTGTTTTCAAGCCCCTGTGAGGGAGACAAGTGTTCTGACTCTCATTACTCTCCTCACTCTGGAGATGATGAAACTGAGCCTTGGGGCTGTAAGAACTTACCCAAGGCCACACACTGAATTACAGTTTATGTCTCCTGGGCTTTGGGAGTTCTCTCAGATTGCTGGGTCTCAGCTCATTTCATTAAACCATGAGGCTGGAGTAATGAGGGAGCAGTTTGGGAAGCATCCTGGGCCAACCCCTTTGCTCTGCTGCCAGTACACCTGGAGCAGCTGCAGGGATGTGCATGGCAGCAGCAGTGGCCATGGGGCATTCCCCCCTTCCCTGGGCCAGCCAGAGCCTGGAACAGGCCTGGCACAGCCCACAGGAGCTCTGCACAGCCAGGCCACGATGCTTAAATTGTTCCTCTGTGGACAAGGCCTGGGACTTCTCCTGCCCCACTCCTGCCAGCTTTGGTTTCATTGAGGAGAACCTTTTGAGGCAGCAAGGCTGAGACTCTGAGTGCATCAGAACAGGGGTTTGGACCTTCAGAACCCCCTCCAGGACAGCCTTCCTTTCCTCTGCCCCCTCTGTGTGTGTGTGCCCCTGCAGGGAGCAGGGCTGCAGGCACCCACCCTGCCCTGGAGGGTGCACAGCCCCCTCTGCCCAGACAACCCACACACACACACCGAGCCCAGAAACTGGCACCTGGGCTGTGAGTTCATCTATGAGCTGAGAAAAGGGAGTGTGATCCTTATGGAACTGCAGGCCTTGGGAACTCTCAGGTACTGCAGGGACAGCCACTCACGAGGGGCTGCTTGAAAATCTTGTCTTGAATAGTTTCTGTCCTTGCCCTTCCCTATTCTGTCTCTTTTCCTTTCCTTTAATCAATATTTTAAAAAACACTTCCTTTGTTCACAGGTCAAAAATCAGCCAATCATGTTCAATAGAATGTATTTTGTGATTAATGTTTGCATGTAGGCAAGGGCTTTACTCTTGGAACAAGCCACCCTTCAACAGCAAACAACAAATCATAGACAGAGGAGAGAAATATACTGAGCACCTTTTGGTACCTTGATGGCCAAATCTGCAAACCAGGGAGGAAAACAGTCATGGAGCACAGGGCATTGTGTAACTGTGGGACTTGGGAATTCAGTATTTCCTTAGACTGGGAAGCAGCAGGAGATGGAGCTCAGAATGCCTTTCTTTGCTCCCCAAAATTAAAACTCCTGCCTGTGGAAGGTTTTAATGAAACGAGCAGGAGAGTGTAATGTGGGGCTGTGCAAACATCTCACTGCACTGGTAGCTGGTCTGGCTTTAGGCAGGGCTTCCCTAGTCCGGCTTTAGGCAGGGCTTCCCTAGTCCGGCTTTAGGCAGGACTTCCCTAGTCCGGCTTTAGGCAGGGCTTCCCTAGTCCGGCTTTAGGCAGGGCTTCCCTACTCTGGCTTTAGGCAGGGATTCCCTACTCCGGCTTTAGGCAGGGCTTCCCTACTCCGGCTTTAGGCAGGGCTTCCCTAGTCCAGCTTTAGGCAGGGCTTCCCTAGTACAAATTTAGGCAGGACTTCCCTACTCTGGCTTTAGGCAGGGCTTCCCTACTCTGGCTCTAGGCAGGACTTCCCTAGTCTGGCTTTAGGCAGGGCTTCCCTACTCTGGCTCTAGGCAGGAATTCCCTAGTCTGGCTTTAGGCAGGACTTCCCTAGTCCGGCTTTAGGCAGGGCTTCCCTACTCTGGCTCTAGGCAGGGCTTCCCTACTCTGGCTCTAGGCAACGCTTTCCAGTGGAGGTCTGTATCCTGTGCAGTCCAGGCCATGGCACAAGGCCCAGCGCACTCACCCTCGGGCCTGGTGAAGTCCCTGAAGGTGGGCAGGGAGATGACGGTGTGGGAGATGGTGTGCACGGGGTCCAACACGCAGCTGACGTCGTTGGGGCGGCAGGACTTGATGCAGCGGATGGTGTCCGTCTTTTCCAGCCTCACGCTGAGGGGAACAGAGAGAGAGGCACATGTATCCTGAGAGAGAATGAACTGCTCTGTGATCTGCAGTCTGGGCAGCCGGAAACACTGAGTGCTGCAGTGTTCATCCTTCAGCTCCAAACCTCAGCCAAAGGCAGAGCAGCACAGCTCTGGGACCACTGGAGAACAGCTCAGAGCTGCACCAACCCCCCCAGCCAGTTCCTGGGGCCAGGCATGGACACAGCAACAACTGCAGGGCACAAGGTGCCACAGGAGGTGTCTTTCCAAGCACAAACAGCACCAAACTGCAAGGCCCAGGCCCCCAGCTGGCCTGGGCTCACCCATTTCAGTGCAGCCTCTTTGGCTCAGCCATGGAAAGCAGAAACAATTGTTCCCACTCCAGAAATCTGGCAGAGTGTATGTGAAGGGCCAACTTTCTTTCATGATTTTCAGTGCAGCAAGGGCCAGAAAAGCCTCTCAGGTCTCTTTTTCACACCTTCCCTTTCCATCTGAACTGAGAAAACAGAGAGGAATGGGAACTAGGGGAGGAAAAAGTCAACCACATTATCTGAAACCTCAAAGATTGAATTCTGAGTTTGGGGAAACGGTAAGGGTCATTTCATATTCCATCTCAAGCAGCTGCTCATTCAGCCTTGAAAGTCTATTAAAAGTTAAATGACTTCTTCTCACCCTTGTCCACCAGAGTGAATTTCAAGTCACTTACAGTTCAAGAACTTCACACAATGCCCACTCTGTGCTCAGGAGAGATGAAAGGGCTGTGCTGGGACTTAAAATGTGACTAAGCCCCACAAATGAACTCAACTTTGACCTGCCCATTTCTTCATATTTCTAAGTGGAAAAAAGAAAAGACTGCAGTGTCAGAGGGGGGAATTAAAAGATTAAAAGGAAAAAAAATTTACTGAGTAAAAGGGAAACAAAAATGGAAGCTTTAGTTTGTCAATACCTCTAGAAACAAATGGTCCTGCTCTTTTCAAAATGTGTTATCCAAGTCCACACCTACAAACTGTGTTTTTTCAGATGTTCAAAGGGACTTTATGGCTCTATTAATAGTCAATACATCAGTATCTTCTTATTACATCTCCCCATCCTGGCTCATCAAAGAAAGCAGAGCCAACCACACTGACAGTGTAGGAAGCTAAAACAAGGCCATGAATGCCCATCCATGTGGTGCTGCAGCAGGTGGGCCCTGCACAGGCAGGGGGAGGCAGCAGAGCTGGGTAACACACCCCAGCTGGGGCTGGGGTTCCCTCACTGCTGGTGCCTTGAGACTGGCCAGGGGATACAGGCCAGGAGAGTCCTTTCCCTGCCCACCTGCCTCTGACAGGGCACAAAATCCTGTCAGTTCACAGACACCTTCAGGGGACAGGATGGGCCTTGCTGCTGCAATGCCTCCTGCTGGTCACTTTAGAATAAAACAATTCTGGAAATACAGACAAAACTGACCTACAGCAACAGATTCAAATCCCTTTTTTTAAGCCTCAGCTGGCACAGTAAAGGGCAGTTCCAGCTGGCTGATCCTCGTGGCTGTGAAATAAGGCTCAGATAAATTACATAGCCTGGCTCCAGTGTTAAATACTCTGTTTCAAGATATGTAACAAATAAAGTCGATGCAAAATTAACATCATTATGTTTGTTTCCCTCTCTCCCCTTGTGTTCCCCACTGTGTACAGAGGAGATCAGTAAACATTTACATCCAAAACCACAGCATGTTTCCTCAGGATCCTGCTGAGCTCACACAGCCAAGGCCCACTGGTTCTACTTTCAATAACGTGTTCACCAATTCTGGAAAACTTCTTTAAAAGTTTTTCTCCTTTTCTCCAACACATAAATGGTAACTATGGCATCATCTAAAGGTTTTAGGGACACCAGTAAACTGTAGCTTGTATGGCTTGTTTTGGGATATTACCACTAATGAAGTACTGTTAGAATACACACAAAATCCTACATTTCCACAGCTGAATTTAGATAACAGAAAAATAATGCAAAAAACACTGAGGTGGAAGTGTCTGAGGCATTCAGTGTTGGTCTGCCTTTGCTCCTTCCTGATATCTGCCCTTAATGATGTGCTCTGATCTCAAAATACTTTGTAATTCTTTCCTTACTCACATCTTTGCATTTGATCTTCTGATAGCTGAGAGTTTCCCTTTGGCTCATGTCCTGCTGTGGGACCTGTGACTGACAAATGTTTCTTCCTCACTGCTGAGACCATTTTTACCTAAACCTTTTCTTCAAGTTCTCCCCCTCTGACACAAATTGCAGCTTTGGAGCTGGTCCTTCCCCTACACCTTTTTCATTTAAAAGGGAACAAAGTTAAGAAACAGTGGAGTTGCTCTGATTATTTCCTGAGTATATTTTTTTCTTCTTGGGTCCTGGTATCATTCCTTTTCATTTTCTCTGTTGGATTCAACCAGTAAGTTCTTTGGACCAGGAGCTGTGATTTCATTTCCATCTGGAAAGAACCACACCCATAAATGGCACTACATCATTCCATATTGTCCCTGAGACTCCAGAGATGCTGCAGCATTGGAGCATCTAACACAGGAGGATGGATTGTCTACTGGTTCTTGACTGCAAAGAAGTAAAGGAAGAAAGTCAAAATAAAGGAAGAAAGACTTGGATGTTGGAATTCTGGCTGACCTTTCAGGGCTCCTAAGGTTTGGTTTGATGGTGGGAGGGGGTAAAGGCTTTACTGTTCAAAATTTACCAGCTTTGATATGGAAGTTGGAGAGACAAAAGTGTTATGAGACAAGTGAAATGTCTTTTTCAAATGTTTTTCAGACAGGACCGTTTCAGGACACAGCCTGGGAAATAGAAAGGAGCTCTCTGCTCTCAGCTGATGCTGTCAGGAACTTCACTGCTGTTCTCCTTTCAGGTTTGCCTTCCAGTGGAAAGAACACAGAAAGCAAGATGAAAGATCTCTGAAGTAAGTGTTGTTAAAGGAGATTCTCTTTGGTACCACCCTTAAGAAGCTGGACCTGGGATCTGTAGCTGGTGGAATGAGCACAAGCTCCCGGGCTGTGGCAGAGCAGTGATCAGCAGCACAGCCTGACAGTCTGGCTCACACCTTCACAGGGGGCACCTCTGGGCTCCTGAGGGCCCAGGACATGCCCTTGGAACAGATTTTCACCAAATGCACAGTATTTGCCCCTTAAGTGACAAAATTCTCTAAAGATGTCTCAGTTGAGCTCAAATGATGTACATATTTAATTTGGAAAATACAGACCTGAATACGTGCAGCTGTTTATCATCAGAGACCAACCCCACTACTACTGTGTGAAGTAAATTAATAGTTTCAGTGCTCAGAATGCCCAGGTAATAAGCTCTTAGACACCAATTTCTGCTTTGTATAACGATGCAGAGCAGACAGAAGAACCTCCCTGCACTGAGATGGTCAGTTAGAGGGGAAGAACTGTAACGATGCTGGCAAATAAAATGCAAGTGCAGAGTGCAAGAGAACTAAAACTTTATTAAAATTTGTGGCAAAAAAGCTACTCTTGGAAGAGAGAGAGTAGCCAGAGATGACAGCAAGTCAGGGCTCAGAGCTGTGCAGAGACAAAGATGGAGAGTTTGGCAATAAAAGTGCTGACAGTTCCATGGCGGGTAAGCTGCATTTGGATGGTGAGGTGGAGGTCTCTGGGCTCTGTGATGGGCCGCTGCATGACCACAAGGCCACTGTGGCTGCTCACTTTTTTGGTGGTGAAAAACCCCTCGTGGTTCCCGCTGGTGATGGACAGCCGAATTTTATCCCCAGGGACAGCACTGGAGGGGCCCATGCGGAAAATGTCGGTGGGCACTTGGATGTTGGTGGGGAAAGAGAGGTGATAGTAGGTTATTCTCAGGGGCAGGCTCTGGCACTCCTGATTCTCATTACAAGGCAAGCGCTCACAGCGACTGCAAGACAAGGGAGAACACAAGACAAGAGGAGATTAGTGCAGGCAGCGAGGAGGGGAGGGCAGAGGGGTGGGACAGGGGCCCTGACTGCAGCCAGCCCAGCCTGGCACCTCAGCCCTGCTGCAAAGGGGCATGCAAGAAACAAGGATGGGACTTGTCTGCAGTTGGTGCTGTGGGACAGGCGTTGCCATTGCCAGGATGCTGCCCTTGCTTGATGGATCCAGCCTGGCACCTCCAGGAAGGTGAGTTTATGTGCAGTTCCATCAGCCAAGCTCTCCCAGGAGAACATGGTGCTTCTTTCCCCTGCCCCAAGGTCTGTTCTTGTATTGGCTGGACAAGTGTTCAGTAAAGAAAGACACTCCCAATGGTTAGTGAGTACCTGGGATGTCTGGCTGGATTTCAAGACCAAACAAAGTGTTCTGAAAACCACAAATGTCCAAGGAGTTGGTCTTTCTAAGTGAGAGGCACTCCAGATACTGCACCATGTATGTTCAGCACCTCTCAGTGTACAGAGCAATAGAACACTTGTTTCCAACACTGCCTGTACGTGAAGGTGCATTTGCTTTGAAGACAAACTTTTCCCCCTGATATGGCACAGTACTTGTCTGTGCTCCCAGGAGAACCCACACCAGTCAGTCCAACACCCATCCAGGCAAGCCCTGAAAACAAGACGCAATGGCCTGATGTCTCCAGCACGTGTCCTGCACATTCAGCCCACTCTGACACAGCCCTGAGGCACAGGAATGATGGTGGTGAGGGAGAAAGGTGCTCCCTGCTCTTTCCTTCCTTAGCACCAGGCAGAGAGAGCTGTGCCTGGCACATCCAGAGCATGGCAGGAGGTCACCCACCGAGGCTGGGAGGGACAGCACAGCTCCACACCAGAGCTCCTGATCTGCATGGACTCTGTTCCTGAGGGAGGTGATCTTTGTCAGCAAAACATGGCACAGACAGGGATGGGTGTGCAGGTCACTGCTGATAAAGAATGTTGTGCTTCACCAGCACATTAATGAGGGTCTGACTTGCCATGGTACCTGGAGGGTTTGAGAGGAGTTGGAAGGATGCCAGACAGGGCAAGTTTGCAAGGATTTCAGATGACAGATGTGCCCAAATCCCCTCCTTGGTATCTGAACATCCTTTCAGACACGTGTGTGGCAGCAGAGGTGGACACAACAGCCTCAGCTGGATGCTGACTCTGCAAAATTTGGGGATGATCAGGTAGCACATTTAGCTCCAAATGTGCCTCATGGACAACTAATTTAACTGTGTACAAGAGCCTCTCCACTCCAAGCAATGCTTGGAGCTCAGGTTGAGGTTTTGGAACCTAAACAATGTGTTTCTTTACCAAGAAATGCTCCAGCATTAAAGCACAGTTGGCCTCTTACTCCCTCAAGTAAATGTGAGTGCCCATTTCAACTCTTTTATTTTGCCATGTAAAACTGAGCCGCTATCAGGAGTATCTGTGGCTCATAAGCAAGCCCATCTTTGCTGCCAGTGCAGGGTGACCTGAATTCCTGGAACTTCTCATCATATGCACAATCAGCACTTCCAGAAAGAGTAATTAAAAGCACCCCCAGTTCTTCAACTAATGTGCTGCATGTTTTCTTTTAATACCACTTGCAAATGAAAGTACAAAGCGATTCTTTGAAGATCTAAATGCATTCTTAATTTTATTCATGTGTGTAAAGAGCATGCACAAGTCCTCACAGGATGGCCAGCTCATTAGGTGTGGATACTCCTGGAATATTTTCAGGTATAGAGAGTTCTGCATTCTTTTCTGAAATGTCATTAATAACTCCACTAAGGAGAATGGCTTGGGTTTGTTGAAATCATGAGGCTACTTGGTTTTGCTGAAGCCAGGAAGCAAGTCAAGACAGTTAATTTCTTATTTGGAAATGTTTTCTTCAGGTACAACTCCTTGGAAGCATGTACATGCCTGTGAGCTCTTTCCACTCATAAAGATGCTCTGCCTTATTATTTTATAAAATAAATTTTATAATAATGGCCAGAATATTTTTCTAACCAAGGCTCCCAGCTTACCAAGGCTTGAGAAAGGATAATCTGCTGATTCAGAAAGCTGCTTGTGAAGGTGGATGTGCCTATGGCCAGGAGCTGGAATTATTCCAAATTCACCATCTTTTATCTCATGCCTTGGTGGTGCACACTACACACTGACTATTGGTTGAGTTAATGTGCACTAATTGTTCCCCCAAACAACCACAAAGCAGAGATAGCAAATGTAATTCAGGGTTCATTCTGGGGTCACACACCTCAAAGGCAAGAAGCAAAGAGCATTTCAACCCTGGTGTGCTCTCTGGACCTCATTGAAATGCTGCCCTTCAGTGGCAGCAGGAAAGCAGATGGCAGGGGAATGCACCAACCTGCTGCTTGGGAATGAGCAGCCCAAGCCCCAGGTGCTGCCCAGCTCCATGTCCAGCCCCCTGTCCTGCCAGGGCACCAGGAGCCAGGACAGAGCCTGGGCTCCTTCACCCAAGCCTGGCACAGAATCACAGAATCATTAAGGCTGGAAAAGGCCTCCCAGACCATCAAGTCAAAGCTGTGACCTATCACCACCTTGCCTTGGGCACCTCCAGGGCTGGGGAATCCACCACCTCCCTGGGCAGCCCCTTCCAATGCCTGACCATCCTTTCCAGGGAGAAATTCCTGCTGATGTCCAACCTGAACTCCCCAGTGCAGCTTGAGGCCGTTTCCTCTTGTCCTGTCCCTGGTTCCTGGGGATCAATCACCTCTGACCATAAGCTCCTGACCCCTGTGGTTGTTTCCCCCTTTCTCTCCAAATTGTCTTACCTACTTTTACCCGCTGCCTCTGAAGCACCTCCCAGGTTCATTCTCACCTTGTGCCTTCAGACCTTTCCCTCCCTTCCCTGAGTTTGAAAGCAATCTCCTAACAAATGTCAGATTTCTGCTCCAAACTGTTAAAGGCAAGACAAACCCCAAGAAAATGTCTTAAAATACACAAACCAGTGTGTTCCTCCCTACACTTTTTCTTGGAAATGAGTGAGCTGCTTTGGCTGAAATTGGCCCAAACCTGAGTCTGGGTCAGACACCTGGCATGGGAAATTTCAGCCACTGGTTATGTTTTGGCAAAATTTTAAGGAGTTTCAAACAGGTCCTAGTAATGAGAAGCACCAGCAACCTCAGTAACACACAGACATGTCTAGAATATACAAATATTTCCCTGTTTGGCTCAGCCAGCACACATTTCTGACACTTTGCCATAAATGCTTCTTTATCTTTTCTACTATTTTTCTTGGCTTAAATATTACAAATGTTAGACTTCAGTGCCACATAAAGAGAATTTAATTGTTATGCAATTTGAAAACAAAAACCGTTTGGCAAGGCAGTGCAGCAAGTTAAGTCCTATTGTGAGGAGCAGTAGATCTTAACTACCCTTGGAAAAGTGCCAAGCCTATAGGCTGATGCACGAGAGAAACAAAAAGCAGAATTTAAGTAAAAGAGATAAGGCCTTCAAGAAAATTGCTGCCACTAAGGATCAGACCATGCCAGGCATTTTGCTGTCTGTGGGAAAGGTCACACAGCTGTTCCTCCTGGAGCTCAGGGTGTCTAAGCAGCTCCTGAACTACAGTTCCTTCTCCTGGTGGCCACCACCACTGAACACCCCCATGCAAACACCTCTGCCTTAAAGGCACTGGGTAAAGAAGCTTCTGGATCACTGAGGGCTCCTGCCTGTACACAAGGATTCTAAGGAAAAGTAACACTGAAGAAACTTGGATTTACAGGACTGAGGTCTATTGAACTATACCTGTTCCAAAGAAAACAATGGGGAACAGGGCAAAAAAATCTCCTGATGTGCCAACCTGATGGGAATGGAAAATATGTTGTCTTTCTTATGATGTGCCAAGCTGGTGAAACTGGAACGTGTTTTAAATAAAAAGGAGAGGAAAATGGTAACTAGGTGTGATGTTATGAGAAGCCAAGTATTTTGATTTCAGAGTCCTGGCACAAGGGTGGGTGAAAAGCAATTTAATGTCATTATCATGCAGAAGGTAACAAAGACATGCTAGATGTGTATCACTCCCATCAGGCTGGGTTATGTATGCTAAAACTGAATTAGTCAAGGAGATGTAAAACACTTTGGATGTAAAAAGGGTGCTAAGGAGCTCTCCTGGAACTGCTCCCCAGTGGGCACCAGGCAGCCCAGCCCAAAGCCTGATTGCTGCACCCTGGTGTGTCCTGGCTGAGTCTGAGCACCCACTGCCTGCTGAACCCCCTGACTGCTCCAATAAACAGAATGAACTCATGTTCTCTCTCCTTTCTGCAAACATGTTCTGAACAATAAATGTAGTAACTGTCTGTAGCTGCTGAGAGGGAAAAACCTAATAAATCCAACAAGATAATAACTCCAGGAATTAAAATAATTAGAACTTCAGTGAGCAGCTGCAGGATCTGTGTCTGACTCATGGCCTAATTATAGCCCCAGCACATCAGAAGGATCTTGTCCTACGAGCAGGTCTGAGGTAGGCAGAGTGAGCCATTACACAGCCCAACAACCCAGACACAGAAAACAGTCCAGACATTCTGCTCCTCCCCTAAAGATCCCATAGAGCCCAGATGGCCATTAATGTCACAGACAGCTGAGAGAGAAAGTGGAATGTATGTGCATGATGTGCTTTTTATAAACTGAACTCTGCAACTCAGGGATGTCCCGAGAGTGGAGCACGTGACTTTTAAGTAAGGATACAAAAGAACCCACAGTATTCCAAATAAAGAGAACATCTGCATCATGAGGCACTGCTCATTCACTGATGGGACAGATACAATTTAAAATGTTATCTACACTTTCCAGCACAAGCATATTTCATAACTCGCTGGGTTTGCACCATGAACTCCCTCTCCAGCATTCTGACCAAGCACATCTGCCATGGCATTGCACAGACTGAGGCTTCAGTGGACACTGACCAATCCCTGAGATGAACATCCATCCTGCAGAGGAGGCACAGAGGACTCCATGTGCTGTAACAGATGGGGCCATATCAGCCCTGACTGGGAAAAGCAATAGTGTGCTGGTAACACATGGGATTTCTCACCCTTCCTCCCTGACTGGTGGAGGACACATGGCATGGGAGCAGCCTTTGGAAGAACCTCTGGAGTCCAGAGTGGCCACAAAGCCACAGGGCAGGAGGCAAAGCATCACCTGCATTAGCCAAAAACTCCGCCTACACAACTGAGAGTTTGCAGCAACTTCTCCTCTCTGCTGGCACCCCTTGATGGGTTATAAAGGAGGTGCCAACTGCCCCCTCCTCCCAGACCTGCCTCCTGCTTTCTACACCAGAATGCACAGACAGTCTCTGAGCCAGGTTAGAGACACAAGAAGGGGCAGAACTAACACACCCCCTAGCCAGGATTCCCAGGCTTTCCAGCAGATTGAAAGAGGGGAAATTTTTATTAGATACTAGGAACAAATTTTTTACTGTGAGGGTGGTGAGGCCCTGGAGCAGGGTGCTCAGGGAAGTTGGGGATGCCCCAACCCAGGCAGTGTTCAAAGTTAGGCTGGATAAGGCCCTGAGTAACCTGGTCTAGGGGGAGGTGTCAGGGGTGTTGAAGCTGGATGGAACCCTCCTAACAGGCTGCCTGCAGGGGAGCCACAGAGAAAGCATCTCCTCATGGCCTTGGAGATCATCACAGTGCAAACCACTGACAGGGCATTTCTTGAGGGAATATCTTCTTCTTAGACTGAAACAGGGGCATAAGAAGGAGACCAGAGCTGTGTGTGCACAACATTGGGTAGGTATTTCCTCCAAACTGTTCTGTGTTCAGTCAGCAGTGCTAGGACATGAAGGAGATGACAAAGGAGGAAGGTAAGGAAGCACTCACGTGTCTCCTGACTTGCGGTAGTTCTCGGGACACTCCAAGGACAGGCAGCGGAAGCCGCCCTGGATGTTAAAGCAGGTCTCATTGAAGGAGCAGTTGTGGCTTTCTGCTACACACTCATCAATATCTGCCAAAGAGAACAGGCAGTGGGGTGAGCACAGGCCCTGCCTCTGCTGGCAGGTGCCAGCTGATGGCAGTGTCCTGTCAGGTAGCACAGGACATGGGTGCAATTCACCCTTAGTGCAGCCCTTCATATAAGGGCTGGAAGGGAGGGCAGAAGAACAAAAAAGAAAACTAACCCAACAACCAAGACATGGAAAAGGAAGAGCAGCAGTGCCACTAAGTGGACAAGACCTAAACATCTGCTGACATGTTTACAGCAGGGTATTTCCTTTTATTGACTAAACTAACTCATACCATTTCACAGTGTGAAACTTCATCTTCAGAATCTTTTATAATTATTTACTGGCATTATAAAAAGTGTTCTTTACCAAATTCTTTACTTTATAACAGAAATTGCCTGTATATTTATTATAAAAAGCTGTTTTCTTCAGATTTCAAGCTGCTGTTTCCTGCTTTACCTATAAAGTTATAGGAAGGCATTTTTGCGCTCCAAACCCTGCTAGAGCTGTTGAGAGGTGCCAGAGCAGCGAGGTGCCCCTGCAGGCACTGGGCTCACCTTGGCAGTTGCGTGCATTGGGTGCCAGTCTGTAGCCAGAGGAGGGACAGGTGCACTGGAAGCTCCCGGGGACGTTGATGCACCGGAAGGAGCAGATGTGCCCTCCGGTGGGCAAAGCACACTCGTCGATATCTGCAGGAAGAAACAGCACTGCTCTCCTGGGTGTCCATGGCAGCCAGCCCAGGGCACACGGACAGGGCTGCTGCTGCCAGCTTCAAACACAGCTGAGGATTCTGATTCTGGGCAAGGCAGATCAGCAGACAGGTGGGGCTCTAGTCAGTAAAGCCTAAATAGCAAAAACTTCCAGGAATAAATGGAGATCTGAAAATGAAAAGCAATGTGAGGGCCCAAGAGACAAAGTAATGGACAAGAGCAAGCACTTTATGGTGACATGTATCACAGTGCTTTACAAAAGCGAGGGAGAGGAATAGTTTTATCCTTGTTCTTACAAAAAGGAAATCAAAATTAGGTGTTCTGCCCAAGGTCTCACTGTCCAGTAAGTCCTGGAGACCAAACTGAGGATCTTGTCCACAAGGCCACACCCACATCCTCCTTGTATTTGAGGAGAAGCTAGTCACACATTAGCTCAGAGCCAGCCACAAAAAGAGGATATATAAAATACTGTCTAGTAATACTATATATCACATACATAACATGTTCATATCTTCAGCTGATGAAAACTAGAAATCCTGTTAGTTCCTCAGAAAAAACCAAATTTCTGTTGAGTTACAGTAGTATTCCAAACTCCAATTCTGTGTAACCAGCAAAACCCCAGACAAGCACAGAGGTGTTTCTAGACAAGGACGTGGGCGGGAGACCTTCATTAAATACAGACTGGCAAGGAGATACCATAGAGAATCAAGCACTAAGCATGGCATGGCATTGCTGCCGGGTGTGGTGCAGCACCCCCTGCAGCAGCCCAGGCTCACCCTCGCAGGAGATGCCGTCGATGTCGCTGAGCTGGAAGCCACGGCGGCAGTAGCACTGGTAGGAGCCGTACACGTTGGCACACTCCTGGCTGCAGGGGTTGCTCTCACACTCATTTAAATCTGAAATGCAAAGTTAGACACCTGAGCCCCACTTTTCTCACTCCTAACACTGGACTAAGACAAAACTTTGGAAGGCAATTTTTTTAATTAAATCACAACAGCAAGAGACTGCAGTGGGATGATTTCTCACACCATTCCAGTGGTCTTGCAAGCTAAAAGCAAACAGAAGCAGCTAAAGAGCAATGAGCTGCTCCTCACAGCACACAGCCCAGCACTGCAGCCATACCTTCACATGATCTCCCATCAGCTGAAAGTTTGAAGCCCATGGTGCAGGTGCAGTGGTAGGAGCCAGGAGTGTTCTCACACTTGTGGGCACAGAGGCGGCCTGGGTAGCGCCGGCATTCATTGATATCTGCAAAGATGAGCACAGAGAGCTCTGGGGTCAGCTGCCTTCACTGCAGTAGCAGTCTGCACAAGAATGTGGTCATAAAGGTTGGATTTTTATTTTCCAGATTTTAATTTCACACTAAAGAGGGAAGAAATCCTCAAAATGCTCATTTAGAAACACCCCAGTGCATAATTGGATTAGATCTATTACAGAAGAAGGTTGCTTTGATCTTCCAAAGGAATGTTTTGCTGTAGGTGCACATAAAATATCCCAGAAAACAATTACACACACTCTCACAATCTCACCTTTTAATGGGATAACAGATAACATGTTGACAGTACTAATACAGCTTCCTTTGAAGCATCAGCAGGTCTCTAATACGGTATTAGATTCATCCAAATAACACAGTGGTCAATTTTACACTCAGATGACAGAGGTTTTGCAGAGAGCACCAGCACTCCTTGCACAGGCTGCTTTTCCAAGGGCCTTGGCTGCAGGTGTTTACTCACCGATGCAGGTCCTGCTGATGACGTCGAAGGTGTAGCCGGCCTTGCACTCGCAGCGATAGTTGCCTGGGGCATTGACACACACGTGTCCCTCCCCGCAGGGCTGGCTGGAGGAGGAGCACTCATCCACATCTGCAACACACAGAGGAGCCACTGAACCTCACTCCTGAGCACACAGGTGGAGGGAGGAGCAATGGGCCAACATGATTCTGTGTCCCTGAGTAGTTATAAAGGGGTTTGAAACAGAAAGAAAGATTAAATCAGGCTCTCAGCTTCTGCAAGAACACCAGAGTCACAAATCCAAACTACTGGTACCAAGGCAGGTTATCTCTCAGGTGTCCTGAATGTTGATCGACTTAGGAGGGAGAAGATCAGGCAAACTTTGGAGGAAATCAGCTGCAACACTGTTTTATTATGCATACTCAGTGCTCATGGATCAGATCTCCACATACTGCAACACATCATGGCCCACAGTCAGTAGGTGGTGCTTTGATACCCCACCTACAAAAACTGAAAACACATGCAAAAATACCTCTCTTTGCAAAAGCCACCTCAGTTAAAAGCCAGCCAAAGCTACATGTCCTTCAGTATTACTCAAATGGCTTCTGGGGCCTTGTGTTACTATCCCTGTCCCTCTGTACTGAGGAGATTTGGGACCACACAGCACTGTTCCAATACACTCCTACAGTCACAGACAATGCCCTTTTTGGGGGGTGGTCAACATTTCTCTCCTCCTCAGAACACAGGGTTCCATGAAGGACAGAGTGGATGTTTGTCATTCTTCACTTGTTGGAACTGCCATGGGGATCAAGATTGACTGTGGGAATGGGAAGAACTTGGGCAAAGTGCAAGAACCTGCTAAAGACAGATGATAGGTGTGAGTTATTTTTTCTTCTGAACTGTTGCTCACCTACACATCTTGTTCCATCCTCATTGAGATGATAACCTCTGCCACAGCTGGGTGAGATGCGCTGGCAGGTGAAGGAGCCATCAGTGTTAATACAGATCTGCCCAGCTGGGCACGGCATGTTCGTGCTCAGGCACTCGTTGATATCTGCAAGAGCACAGATCAGGGTAACTATTTGCTCTGCCAGGGTGTTTAAGGCAAGATGCTTTCATATGTAACCCTTCAGAGGTTTACACCCTGATGCAACCCTTCAGAGGGAAGTTCTGCCCATGGGAGAACACAGCCATTCATACCCTGGAGCTTCTCCAATACAACACTTCCAGGGCAAAGACTGGGGAGATATGAGGCACACATCCCACTGAAAACCAGTGGGAATTGGGTATAGCACATGCATTTGTTTCAAAGCCTTTGCAAGTCTCCCCTAAGCATACAAAGACCTGATCAACAGTTCAGCTCACCAGTTTAACCAGTTCTGCTTCAGTCTGTGTGTTCTGACCCACTCTCAGCTTCTACACAAAGATCAGTGTCACAAATGCAACAACAAAATCCCCTCGACACCATACAGGGCACATTTGATTCCCAGTGTGTAAAATACACCTGAGAAATTGTCTCGGTAAATATTTGGAGTGAGTGCATCTTAGGGGCCATGACTATTGCTGGTACAAATTGCTGTGGCTTTCCTGCCATCTGTGATGGCCAGTGACCCCTGAGCTGCTGCTGCCTGGGCTGCCTGTGGCAGACACGTGTCCTCACAGGGTCTGCTGTGCACAGGCACTGCCCACCACTTTTGAAAGGCTGCAATTTTGTTTTCAGTGTCAGGTTTCACACTGCAGGGTATGACATGGTCAGGAGAACAGGGGCTGACAGTGGGCTCCCCTGGCAGCTGCTGCTGCTCAGCCAGTTCCACAGGTCCGAGGCACGCTGTGCCGATGGGGGAATGCAAAGGTAAGTTGAGACTTGAAAATTCCACTCCAGGGAATAACTGAGAGATTTGTAGGTCACATTAGACAATACCACTTAGAGTCTGCTGGAAACCAGTAATTCTGAAGTATTTATATAAAGGTTATCATTCTGTTTTGGGGAGTCTTGGAAACAAGGCATCAACCTGACAGATTGTCATCAGTCTTTAAATTAAACTCCCCTCCATGGTGTGTTATAACTGGCCCATCATTCTCATACACTGTAAGGTCCCTGATGGGCTGTAATGGGGGATAGGTCTGGAAACACCAACACACCAACAAAACCATACAGAATAATATCAAAGGGCGTAACAGAGGATGTCATAATTACAGCTTTTTCCACTAAGCTTTGGCTAAAACCTTTTGGATAGAGGTAGATAAAACACATCACAAATTTTGTTTCAGATAAATTACTCAAAGACTTAAGGAAAAGCTCAAATGCAGCTCAGTGCCTTGGGTAACCCAATCTCACTAAAAACAGTGACCTGGTATCTAAGTGTTTTATTTCATCTGTAAATCTTACCTGTGGGACCCAGCCTGCCTTTAAAGGAGCAGAAACCCCCCAGGGCAGGGGCTCAGAACTGCCCCAGTGCCACCACCCCTGAGGTGCCAGGCAGCACGCAGGAGTTGTGAGCCCAGCATGAGCCTTACCGATACAGTTGCCGAGCGCATCCTGTATAAAGCCACTCCTGCACTGCAGCTTGGGGCGGCAGCGGAAGGATCCGGGAGTATTCTGACAGATAAAATCGGGGGGGCAGTTATGAGTACCAGTCTCACACTCGTCAATATCTGGTACATCACAAAAAAAGACTGTTAGCAGCAGTTTAGCAGGAGTTCTTCCATCACATTTAAAACACAAGACACAGATAAAAACGCCCGACAGACCAATCCTCAGTGTCCCTCCCCGGAATTCAGTGCCCAGGAGATGAAACTGCTTAGCCCCAGAGCCTTGTGAGACTGAAATATTGAGTGTGCAGCCCATTTTAGGGTTGGGGTGAGTTAACACTGAGCTGGGTTCAGCACATCAGAGTCATGTTGCTTGGCATTTAAACATCATACATGAAAATCGTTCATTTTCTATTTTTACCCTTATTAACATAACATTCATAATTAACACTATTTCTAACATTAATGGCATGCATGATTTAGCATCTGTACTCCTTTTTTCCATCAGAGAAGACTGTCAATACCTGCCAGCAATTTTTTTTTTTTGGCCTAAATCTGATGTCACTCCAATCAGCAGAAAGATTACATCAAAGGGATCACAGTTAGGCCACAATACTTTGAAAAACATTGCCTGATGTTCTGCAGGTTTTGCATTGGAGTTGGTTCATCAACTTTTTTACTTACTCCATTATTTATTACCCATCAGTTTCCACAATAAAACCTTACCCAGAATTTTGGTTGAGTCAATTTACTCAGTGGAATGAAATTAGTTTGTCTATAAATTGTTCTAAGCTCAGGGGGGGACAGACTTTCTCATAATAAAAAACAATTCCACATCAAATGGAGGTTGCTGCTTATTTGTCTCTCTGTAAAGGCAGCATGGCAGGTGAAGTTATGGATGCACATAACAGCATCCCTTGAGTTAGATACACCTTGAAATCAGTTATTTTCTAAGTAAAAAAGACTGTGACATACTGAAACATAGCTAGTCAAGAACAGTGCTTTTAGCCCTTTTCAGTTTTAAATCCTTGAGAATATTGTGATTAAGAAATTAATCCCTTTACAACAAATTAAACCTCCTGTGGATAAAGGCCTACTTTTTTAAAAAAAGAGATGTATCTACTTTTGCATTTTAAAACTGAATCCCCCAGTCCCTCCACTTGCCACACTTGTTCCACACTGTGTGAGCTTGATTCATTCAGATGAAACTAAACCATTGGATGTGCTCCAGGAGCAGGACTTGGGCACTGCACATTAGCTCAGTTGGTTAAACCCTGGCAGTAATAATGCCAAGGTCATGGGTTCAATTCCCTGTGTGGGCCATTGACTTGAGAGTTGGACTCGATGATCCCTGGGGGTCCCTTCCAACCCAGAATGGTCTGTGATTCTGTGATCTCTCACTCACTGAGGAGCAATGCCCAGGACCAGCCTGGAGCTAACAGAAGTCACCACCAGGACAGCGTGTGCAGTGTAATCACCTGTTTAGTCCCTCTTTCCACACAAACTGCCAGTGCCAAACTCAGTTATCTCTGCTGGCAGTGTTTGCAGCAGCTCACCTGGGTACCTGAAGGTGAGAGGTGGGAAAGCTGCTGTCCCAGCAGTGCCAGCTCTGTGTGTGAGTGTGTGTGTGGGTGGGTGCAGCTGCTGCTCCCAGGGATTTCCCAAAGCACATAGAAGGAGGGCTGGGTTTGGCTGAGGCCTGGAGGATGCAGTTTCCCTGCCCAGCACATACCTTTGCAGCGACTGTCGTCGGTCAGCTCGTAGCCAGTGCCGCAGCTCGTGTCCCGCTGGCAGCGGAACGATCCCAGGGTGTTGACACAGGTCTGGCCAAGCCCACAGCTGTGGGTCCCAGTGATGCACTCATTAATATCTACAGCATGCAGAAGGATCCAAAAAAATAAAAGGAAGAGTGAATAAGAAGCACCTCTGAGAAGAGAGGAGGTCAAAGGCATCACCACCTGGCTGGGTCTCGCAGCAAAGATGCCTGCAGACACAGCTAAGGGTGTCAGAGATGGGATGTGAACACACAGTGGAGTTGGCAGTGTTTGAGTAATGTTGCACTTAATGATCTTAAGGGTCTTTTCCAAACCACATGGAGCTAAAGAAATCCACTCTATTTATTTCATCTGCCTTATCAACTACTATCTACTACTGTAACAGAGGGCAAGTATTTTGTTTTGGTTTTATTCATAACAATAAATTCAAGATCTGCCTCTTCTTCACTCTAAATCCTCCACCTTTTCTTCTGATTCTTTCTTAACTTCATCTTCCCACAATTCTCATTTCAACAACGCATTCAAACCAACCTTTTATGATCTCACCTCTTTCCCCAGCTGGTACAAGCATATTCTGATCTCTTCTGTCTGGGTATTTTTTATCTGTTCTCACTCTTTTCAAACAAGAATGGTGATAATGGAGGCAATGGTTTTATTCCTTTTACCTTCACAGGTGATACCATCTGGTTGGAGCTGATAGCCAACGAAGCAGGAGCACACATAACTGGATCCTGTGTCTCTGCACTGCTGAGAGCAGGGGCCACCACCTAATGGGTATTTTAGAAAGTCTCAGGTCATTAACAGGCTCTTCACAGAAACTGAAAAAAATCATTAATTTACAGGATACTTGATGACTTCTTTAGGAAAGTACATAAATGTACACAAAATCTGGGTCATCATTATGAAAAACTTCCTTTTTCTTATCTTGTTAAAAGATAAATTCATATTAAAACCATTTAATATTCTCAAAATACATTTCCAACTGTTCCTTGTAAGGGTGTTGATATTCTTAGTACAAACAGAAGGGTTTTTCAGAATGGCTGGACAGGCATTAAACAAGAGGTCTGGCATAGGTACCATCCATATGGACAAATGCAGCTATCCCACTTTTATAAATACTTCACAGAACAGTTTTTGTAAGTACAACAATTTCTAATGAGGACAGGGACATTAATACTGCCCAGCAAATGAGGAGGACCCAGAGCTTTGTGGGCGAGACTGGCAGCTTCTGCCTCTGAACCTCCTGGGAGCTCCTGCCTGACACAGGAAAGAAAACCTGCACTGGGGGGGTCAAAGAACAGAATTCACTTCCCCATGGACCATGAAGGTGCTCCAAAACCAACTGCTGGAAGTTCCCAGCCTAGGGAGTTTAGGTTTGCCCTGGTGAAGTTCAGAAAACAACAAGACATTGTGGCATGCTGGCATCAGAAAATACACTGCAGGCACAACCCCTGCTTTGTAATTAGCCAGGGCAATCTCGGGCAGGCAGCTGATTAACTGACAAATGCAACAACTGATTACATGAGGAAATAATGCTAGGGAAATATGTAACACATTTTTCTGTGTCATCTCCTGTAATTAGCAGCTGCAGACAAGCAGGAGAGGCAGTGTTGGCTCTGCTTTGCTAATGGAGACGTTCCCACTCTCTCCAGAGTGCAACAGCTGTAGAACACAGGGCACAGTAAATCATCTCTCAACTGGAATGTAATTCCATTAAATTGATTCTGTCCTGAATACATTCCTGAGTTCTGAAATGCTGGCAGGAAATAACGAATGACTGCTGGTTTAGGTTCATAGACATGTAAAGCACGTGTGACAAGCAATAAATCAGAATGCTCAGCAGAGCAACGTCCCCAGCACAGACTCTCCTCAGGAGGCAGAACAGCAGCACTAATGAGGACAGCAGCCACTTCTCTTCCTTTCTTTCAGGTGATGCTTCTCAAAAGGAAACAAGGTTCATTTCATATTCAAACACCCTAATCACCCCAAGAGGAGAATCAAAAATGCACACATTTAATACAGGATTCCCAGCTTGTGAGGAATCCAAAGGACTCCGCGTGTTCAAGGGTGACACCTCTGAGGTATTACCCACAAGAAGTTAAAGTTAAATGTATAGTCTCAGCTTCAGCTGGGTAAGATGAACTCCTCTGTGGGGGACAAAGCCTTCCTTGTATTTAGGAATTCTTGAGGCATCATATAATGGCCCACTATTCCTTACAAAGGCTCTTCCCTCCATTATTTTTCCCCCTAACTAGCTTAGACAAAGGGTTTGGTTAATCTCTACATCTAAGTTGGCTTCACTTTTATTGAAGGCAATCACAAAGGAGCTCCTCACAGGACCAGCCACCTGACTTACCTCTGCAGCCATCATGCAGATAAGGATCTTCCTGGTCTAGTTCCTCCTTTGAAATTTCAACTAAACAGAGGAGAGACAGGCATTAGAGGAGAAAGCACTTTTCTTCTCAAGGTAAGACGCTGCATGCTGGGGATGGGACTCAGACCAGAGCTTTGGATAAACCAGGACAAAATTAAAGAGCATTATTTACATATTTTACAGCTATTTCATACTTAAATTTGACATTCAAATGCACGTGGCCATGGGGCATTTCCCATCTCACTGATTCAATGTGAAAGTCACACTGTGATCACAGATTACATGTGGACTGAGATTCTCAAATGCAGGTTCTTAACATCAGGCTTTTAACTGGAGCTTAACCTCCTTTTCATAAGACATTGTTGAGGCATGCTTGGCTTCCACTGACTGTATAGTAGCTTGGGGTACTCACAGATTTAATAAAAATCAGATTAACCTCAGTCATTTATTTAGACTTCATTCCAGAAAGATCTGTACATCCAACCTTTGGGCACCTACTTATGGCATTCTTCCCAATATAGACCTGACCTGGCGAGTTCTGGTCGGTGGTGCCTCTGCCGTGAGCAGGTTGTTCTCCCCACGTGGAGGACACACCGGGGCTGAACACACCCACTGCTTGCACCAAGGAGTAGCTCGTGGGTTGTCTGCAATCCTGCCACTCTGAACACACCCACTGCTTGCACCAAGGAGTAGCTCGTGGGTTGTCTGCAATCCTGCCACTCTGGACACAGGGCAAGGGCTGGTTGGCAGTGGCATGTGCAAAGCCACAGTCCCAAATACTCACTGCCTGGGGAGCCTGGGCTCCTTCCAGGGGCCGTCAATCAGACAGTGGTCACTTGGAAGCAAATGCTGCCTCGCGGATGTGAAGGCAGCACTTTGTGCAAGGGCAGGAGGCAGGGTTGGCACACTGAGGGTGGGTGCCCTCAAGCCACAGGGGCACATGTCAGTCCCCCAGAGGGTGATGGCAGCTGTGTGCCCAGGCCTGTTTGATTTTGTAGAGGCCTGTGGGGACACAGCAGCAGAGATGCCCCTTTTGTGGCTCAGAGAGCAGCACACAGGCAGGCAGGTTGCCCCAGCCCTGCTGCAGGAGGCCCTGCAGGCCTTGCCATGGCAGAACACACACAGGGTGCTTGTCCAAAAAGCTGCCTTACAAAGCAGAGCCTCATCTCCCCTTCATGACCAACAAAGTGTCAGTTTGTGGTGCTTGCTCTGCCTTTCTACAGCAAACTTTTATTGTCAGCTGGGTTATTTGACATTGTTTCTCAGCTGAATGATGAGGACGTTGTCCTGCCCTGCTTGTGGACACAGCCCCATCTTTGCAATGGCTCTGGAGTGCCACAATACCCATGCCAACCCAGGGTTGCCAGGTGTGCCACTTGCCCACAACAGTGAGCAGGGAAATACTCTAGGCCATGCTCCCAGTTCTGGACTTCCAGGTGTTGCCATATTTCCCATGTCATCCAGGCACATTGACTATGCAGATTTTGTTATTAGCAGAGTGGTTAGAGTATGAGGGACCTACCAGCACTTAGGCATTTATCAGTGGGCAAGATGCTGTTAAAAATTCACAGCTTATACTCAGCTGCCAGGACAAGATCACGAGTTGCCAAAACAAGCTGTCTTACATTCACATTCTGACACCAGGAACTATGTGACCCCTTTCCAGCTCTTTTAGCCTCTTATTTTCAACATCAGCACTTCAGCTTTCACTAGCCAAGGAAACAGAGCTCCAAAACATGCATCATTAAATTACTGAGATGAGATGTCAAGTGAGAGGAATTCCAAGAGAAATCATTTAAAGCACACACAGTCCTTGCACCCTGTATGCTGCTGTGTCTCACTCTTGTGAAGCCTGCAGGGAAATACCTTCCTGTTTTTTAGGAGCATCATCACTGATGGACAGGTCGATGCCTTCTGGACCTTTCCCACAGCAGGATCTGAAGACAATTCCACACTGATATCCCATCTTTGGGTTGGGTTCACAGCTCTGTCCTTGGACATGGGCAGCCTTTCCCAGCAAACAGCAGTAACAACATGTCTATTAAAAAAAAATATATATTAACAAAGTCAAACCACAGCCCTAGCCAAAGTCAACATGTCATACAGGGAAGCAATTTTGCTCTGAAAAGCACAGTCAAACATTAATTAAAAGCATCATAGTCCTGCCATGGCTTCCAGCAGGAACACAAATCCCTCTTCCAGAGCTGCTGAACTATGGCCCTGGAATTCAGCACAGGACTAGGTAATCCCGTGGAGGTTTCCTTTTATTTCAAACTGGGAAGACACTGCTGATTTGTTCAGTTTTCTTCCTTGCTGCAGTAAAGTTTCCTTGGAACTGGTGTCTGCCAATTGCTACTGTCATGTGAAAGCAGATGAAGTTTTTATTATTAATTTTGTTCTTTTTCCAGACTCTATTTTGCTAGAGGAAAAGAACCTGCACCATTAAATTAGATGTCTCTTTGGTGGGATGGTTCCTCACCACCCACTTTTTTTACTTGGTCCTGCAACTGCTTCCATCCAGTGGCAGAGGCACCAGTTTCCTCACTACTCTGTCTGGGATTATTCCAGCATTTCTGGCTTTTCTGGAAGACTTTAGAGATAAATACTCAATGATCCCTTCCAAGAATCGCAACATTGCTCAATATTTATTCTAACACGTCAAGCAACTCCCTGAGGCATCCTTCTCAAGGCTTTTAACATCTGGCTATCATTTTGTTAGATTTTCAATTTTCACCAGCATAAATTAGAAGACAAAAATGAAAAATGAGCTGAAGATTCACTATTTGACTTAAGCTTGCATATATTTGATAACCAAATCCTATTTAGGCTATTGAACACAGCTGATGCCTTGCCAGCTTTTGATATTTCACACTCCTGGATATCCTCACTGGCTTCTGCTGGTAGACATTTGAATTGACTCAGTCTGCTTTCTTGTCTTGTCACAGGATGCTCAAACTGGGAGTTACTCTGGATTTCTTTTTAAAGAGTGATCATTAATCTTGTCATTCTTGTAGTGCTGAACAGCCTTTAATTCTTTCAGGTTGAGCCACTACTTGGCAGACCTCAGTGTCCAGCTGATGTGAAACTCTGAGTACAGAGCCTGCTGAGCCTTGTAAGGAACTGCATCTTAATTAAATAACTGGGTGCCCTGGACCCTCTGTGCCAGCCTGCATTTACTCTAACTGTGCACAACACACCTGGATTTAACACCTTGATATGTTCATAATTAATTTGCATTGCTGTCCCACAGCCAAAACGATCCAGAGAGGGGAGGTGTCCAATATTTTCTAACTGATGTTTGGTAACTGTGTTTTCCTACTGCCCCCAGACTGTTTTAGTTCAGCTCCTGAGGGGTTTGCAGCCCTGCCCAAGGCCTGCCCGCTGCCTGGAGCCCAGCTGGGATGACCATCACCCACCTTCTGGAGCCAGACTGAGTTGTTGTCACACCCTTTCACTGCCTGCCAGCCTCTGCTTCCTAAGTGATCCCAAGCATAGTACCAAACTGGTTTGCCCCATTATTAGGGAAATTCCATGCAGCTTCAGAGCCATACCTGGCTGCTCATGTTTGAACAAACAGCTGTGCCCTACCTGGAATCCTGTTATCCCTTCTCACAGGAAGGAATAAAGATAGAAGGACTAAAGGAACAAAGTCACGTGTGAAAAATTTGAAGATTTATTTACAGTGTGAGTGGGAAGCACTTGAAATCGCTTTAATTAAGATCTCTTAATTGCGATTTACAGTAGTTCTTATCTATGTTCCCACTTAGGTCAGCGGCTCTGGAAGGGTGACTCCTGTGCCAGCTCTGCCTCTGGGATCTGTCCACAAGAGGGCTCTCCCTTGCTGAAATCCGCACATTAGAACTGGGAAACAACACGAGAAACAGACTGGAAAACCACCAATAACTCAGCAGAATTTTTCAGAACTTTTGAAGAGCTGAACAAAAAGATACGTTCCACAGCCCAAAGGAATGAGCCTTTTGTGCTCACCTAATTTACACAACTGCAGTGCCCTTGACAAAACTTGACAGATAAGGACCTATCTCAGTCTTTGAAAAGTACTTATGGCAAATTTGGGGGGAAAAATCCAGGCCTCTTAAAGGTGGGCAAATCTCTAGAAGCTTCAGTCCTTTCTGCAGGGCTGTTGTAGTGGAAACTTCCATAAAATCACTTCTACATCTCCTGTACCAGCAAAAATCTGGAAATCGATCACTGTCATTTGATGAAGATTTTAAAGATTAATGATTCATTTTGCATCCTTTCTTTTCTGAGACAGGAAAAGCTGTGCTTCCAAACAACAGGAGAAAATCCTGCCCATATCGCCTGTGCCTGCTGCCTTTACTGTGAAAGCTGGGCCAAGTGTTTCCAAAATATGGTCTTTTTATCTTGTTTCCAATCCCAGGTTTCGGATTCAAAGGAAAGATTAGCTGCCTCATTTACTGCAGTGTGCTGCGATTAATCCTGCTAATTGAATCGCTAAGTCGTTCTTTCTGCCTCCGTGAAGGAGACAAAGAAGATCCAAAGGATTTTCTATGCGACCTAAGCTAAACGAAAATGAACCAAGTGAGGCAAAATGAGATTCAAGCCCATGTGGGACAGGCTTGGTGTGAATGCAAAAAGCTTGTTTACCACAGCGGGGCACAAGAGACACTGCATGGCTCAAGGTCATCAGATTCCAAATGCATTTAACAGAAGAAATGCTCAATTGTTCACTGATATTAGATCACAATCATCCATACCAATCATGGATCAAAGAGATTACCTTTAAAGTTACTGCTCCAGCCACCCCAGGGAAGTTGCAAAGTGCAGGGTATTTCTGTTAGGCAGTGGGAGGGCAGAACATGGCTCATCAAGATTAATTAACTCAGGCCATGTTTACATCAGTAAATGAACCAGGCACAGAATGTGGGCTCACAGCATTACCCTGCAATCCCCTCCAATGCTGAGTATCAGCAAGCTCTAATGGCAACCAACATCCCAGACAGAGCTGAGGCATATCCTGGGCTGTTCATTACTGGGTCATGGTCAAGATCCTCGTCTTACTGGTGGAACTTCCTTCCAAAACCAGTCTGCAGAGAGGAGTGACTGTGCTCCCTTCCAAGCAATGAGAGACAGACAAAGACAGTAGTAAAGGCCGAGGCAGGGCACAGATTAAGTGAATATGCCAAGAACAGGCGCTTTTATCCTGATGTTACATGCTGGTATCACAGGCTTCTGGTGTCTCCATCCAGTTATAAATCACAGTCATGTTAACTCAGGGCACTTGCACAAGCTGGCATTATAAGTGTCCTGAGAGAATTAACTTCAGTCCTACCCCTGTGGACCACCAGGACTGAAAACCACTGAGTGTGACCTTGGGCTGTGAAGCTCTAATGAAAGCTGAAGTCTGAAACATGGCTGAGTTTCTCACCCATCCCTCCCTACAGCACTGATGTGCTCTTTCCAGGCAGAAGTAGTTCCCTGGCCAATTCCCAGTCCAGGACTTTCCACCCCCTTGCACTCCACCCCGTGCCTGTGGTACCATGCCATGAGACGGGCTGCTTCCCTCAGCAGGGACCTGCCTAGAGAGAGGCACAGGGAGAACAGCCCTGGCAGAGACACGGGGCTGGGGTAAAACTGCCCATGTGCAGCAAAGTGACCCTCAGGGCCAAGCCCCAACACAGTCAGTGTCACCTCCTGAGGATGAGCAGGAGCAGCTCTGATGCCTCACCTTGAAGTCCTGGGCCTCGCAGGTGGCGTTCTCAGCAGCGTGGGAGTCACACTCATGGCGCGCGGTGGCGAACTCGACGCCGTCGGAGCAGGACTGCTTCTGCAGCTGGCTGTGGCAGCACTGCTCCTGAGCCATGCTGGGACAGGGGACAGGGGACACAGGGTCAGCAGCAGGCACTGCAGGGCTGCCTGCCAGCACCTGAACCAGTTCCATGGAGAGAGGTTCCTGTGGGAGCGCAGCTACAACCGAACATGCTGTCTGGCACCAGGCAGAACGTCTCGGTGACATGGTCAGTACAGGTGACACATCTCACACAGTCTCATGGCCTGCCCACCCTGCAGCCTGTCCAACAACTGCTTTAAGCAGGGGCACCTTCAACCACACCTGTCACAGGGCTCAGGGTGTGCAGGACTTGCCTTGTTGCATGTTCTGTGATGGCTGGGGGCTGAGGAGACTGAGGGAAGGCAGAGGGCAGGCCCTGGATCCTGTGAGAGCCTGCACTCCCTGTCTCCCTCACTCCTGCTGCCCCAAACCAACAGGTACAGTGTGTGGAAGGAAAGTCAGAGTGTTGCTCTGGGGGACAAGAGGAGATAATGGGGAGAAATAAAGATACCAAGAGAAATCACAGTGAGAATCAGAGTGTATTGCAGGAAAAGAGGCAAAGAAAGAGAAGGGAAAGAAGAGTATTACAGGGTAGGGGGATGTGGAGAGGAGACAGGATAAAAATGTACAGGAAACTCAGCTTTGTTAGTTCCACTGCTTACAAAATCATGCCATTGTATGGCAGTGTCAGTGAATAAATTAGAAACTCCTTCCTGTAGGAAAAAAAAAATCTGTGTGAGGAGGCTTTAAACTCCTCCAATCCTGTTTTATGCCCCCTGAATGAAGAGCCCAGCAAAGAACTCTCTCCACTCTGCTTTTATGGCTAACTCTGCTTTGTTAGGCAGCTTTGTGGGTGAAGCTTGAGGGTGAAGCTTTTCCTCTGCTCCCCTCTGTTATAGACACTGGGAGAGATAAAGTTTAAAAGTAATAAATCAGAATACACAAACAAGGATATAAACATATCCATGGCTTTTGTGGTAACCTAATTTCTGTAAGAATAAACATTACCTGAGTTGGGAACACTATGCAGAATGCAATCCAAGCTTATGAACTCTATGTATGGTACAGCAGGGGCCCCTAAAAGCCATGACCTGATGTGTTAGAGCTCTGTAAGAGAAACCCCCCACAAATGCACTGTTACATCCACCTTACACATCTTCCAGACCAACAACACTGAGCACATTCTCTTTGCTGTTAACAGCATTCACCCACTGTTTTTCCCAACTCTAGTTGTTTGAACTCATGAGTAAAATCTCTTAAAGGGTTACCTAGAAATACATTAAATCATGCAAACACATTCAGGAATCCAACCCCCTTGACTCCTAAAAGCCCCTGATGCTGTAGGAAGCTTTGGAAGCATCAGGAAGAGGGGTGGGTTACTCACAGCTCGCTCAGCTCTGAGGCCAGGCCCACCAAAGTGCGAGCCAGGTGGGCTCTGGGCTCACATTGCCCCTCTCTGCACAGAGGGGAGGTTGTCAAGCTGCAGTCCCCAAGATTCCCAGGCACTACTGGATTGCACATGGGTCGCTCCCAACCCAGGCCAGTCCATGATCCTGGGATTAGGAATGGTCTGACTGTGCAGTTCTCACTTGGCAGAAACAGCCCTAAGATTTCAATGCATAGGAACAAACCCCAGGATAAGTTCATGAACAAATCATTCAGAAATAGACTCTAAAGTCACAGCAAGAAGTTAAGCCCAGGACAGTAACTTTATTTGGCAGGATATTTGAAGGTTTTGATATTTGATTTGGTTCCAGTTTGGAAGAATATGTAGCTTTTCTGTTGCTGAAATTCCCTCTGAAGCAAAATTTCCATTCCCTGCCCAGCTCTGGGGTGGTCTGACTGTCAAGGCTTTGGAAGGCTCTAAAACCTGAACTTCAAGCCCACGAGTGTGGGAGCTGAGCCTTCCCAGCTCCTTTAGCCCTGCAGGTTCTGCTGAGGAGAAACGTTAGCCTGGACAGGCAAACAAACAAACAAGAGCAGCCTTTCAGGAGATCTGTTGGATTCCCAGGATGCCTCTCTGTTTGCAAACACAAGCCATCCCTTTGAAATCCCGGACAAATTGGCAATTTCAACCAAAACAAGCAAGTTTCTTACAATGTTTCCCACAGCTGTATTCATAAGTCATGTGGCCCACCCCAACTGCAATAAGGAATTAAGCATCGATTGAATAATAGATTAAAATACCATTTGTGCATTCTCAGAACAACAGCAATAAAATCACACTTCATTGGACAGCTCACAATATTGGCCTTTAAAACCAGGGAAAGGAGAGCAGCACTTTCCTGTGAGTTTGGTTTTTAAATTACTCCTACTACTCAAAAAAGCCAAAGGCTGCTTTTTCCTTATCTGCCTTTTTCTGTCTTTGAGTTAAAACAGTACAACAGAACTGCCTTGGAAATAAACAGGTATTCACAACATGGCTGAGATCTTAAACACCAAATATTGAATGTCTAGGGGCAGGAGGGCTCATAACTGACATTCACTCAGGGTATTTCAGGTAAAATCATGCACCTCTGAAAGATGGGGTGGTTTCTCCATGGCTCACTGGTGAGCTGAGATCACTGACGCCTAAGGAATCCTTATTCTCTCTTTCAGATGTTGATCTGAAATTAAAGTTCTTTTACCTCTAGATAATTGGATCAAAAATCAAGTCAAGAAATCGTGTTTTATATTCTCCTTTTGGTTAAAATGTAACCAGTGTTACTGATTTTCATGGAGTTAATTCCCAGAGGAAAACCCACACGCCCATTTACCTCCACAATCTTTTTACATTTATTATTCTCCTTCCCAGAGGGTGCACTCCTAAACCAGCACAGGTTTCATAATCACCTATTTTTATTTCTTTTTTTTCCATAACAGCATTAAAATTTTACTTTGCTCTGAAAACAAAGTCTTTCTTGTCACTCTAATTCCATTACCCTCTGCCTGTCTCCTACTTACTTCAGGCTATGTCAGTGCTATTCATGTGCACAGTGGAAGGTCTTGGACAAAACACTAAAATTAAAAAGAATGATTTTGCAAAAACAAGCTGCATTTTTCAGTCTGCATTCCTGCAACACTAATTATAAATACTGTTATTTCCTATGTAACTCCAAGAGGACTTTACACAGTGTCAAAGGCATGCAATTCCCATATGGAGATAGGCTGTTTCTGGCACGGGAGTGAAGTTCACTTGCTAGGAGGAAACTTCAGTTTGAAAGGAAGAAGATTTATTGGACAGGTTGAGTTCCAGAATTCAATGGCAGCTCTTTCCAGCTGCTGTGAGTTTAACCATGCCACAGGAAAATGAATGAATGGGCAAGGAGCTGCTGCTCTGACAGCCAGGAGATTACTCACCAAAGCTCTGCACTCGCATTCCCTGAGTCATGGAGACACAGAGATAAATACTGGCACTCTCCAGAGCAGGAATATCATGAGATAAACCCAGATCTGGAGCAAGAAACAGCAGCAAGACATTGCAGACATTGAGCCCAGGGCCTTGTTTCAGCTCCCACACAAGGGTGTGATGGGAACCAGATGGATTGTTGGAGCTCACATGCCCTTCAGACAGCCTGGTCACCTTGTGTAGGACAGGGAGCACCTCTGCAGCTTGAACTGTCCCCACTCTGCAGGGGACACTCACACAGCTGGCAAGTCCCTCTGGAACCCCAGAGACTCTGGGGGAAGGATCCTAAAGAGATGCTGGTACCCAGAACGGTCACCCTGTCCCTGGGGCACATGGCAGATATGAGAATGACAGTGCTTGATTGGAATCCCTTCCTTTCCTCACTACAGGAGGAATCCTGCCCTGGGAGGGTGGGCAGGCCCTGGCACAGGTTGGGCAGAGAAGCTGTGGCTGCCCCATCCCTGGGAGTGTCCCAGGCCAGGCTGGACAGGGCTTGGAGCAGCCTGGGCTGGTGGGAGGTGTCCCTGCCCATGGCAGGGGGTGGGATGGGATGGGCTTTAAGGTCCTTCCACCCAAACCAGTCTGTGATTCTCTGATTGCTATGGATGTGTTTTAAATGGTTGGAAAAGGTCAAGGTGGTCACTACGTGCCCTTGTAGACAGCCTCTCTCCATCCTCCTTGTAGGCTCCCTTCAGCAGCTGGACACTGCCCAACCAGGAACCTCCTTGACTTAGACTTTAATTCCCCCACACAGCAGTTCAGCTAAAAGCTGTAGGACAATTACCTGTGTGGCACCACTAAAGGCTGCCTTACATACATGTGTACTTATTCAAACCAGATTATTCACTGCAGCATCTGTTGTGTTTCTCAATGCAGTTTTGCCCAAGAATGTTTCCAGATTCACAGCTGGTATAACCTGAAGCAGGTTGGTGGCATTAGGGATGTCCTGAGTGCAGGCAGAGCCCGACCCTGTGAGCAGAGCACAGTGGGAAAACCAGTACATGGAAACAGGTCAGAGCTGGGGGAACCCACACCAGACTGACAGCAAACATGACAACGACCTGATGGACAAAAAGCAGGTACTCAGGAGGTGCTCCCCAAGGCTGGATGTGGAGTTGAAAAAACAGGATCTAAGAGCTGGGTGCTTGGTCCTCTAAATCAGCTGTCGTGCCTGCCATTCCTATGGTTTCACATGAAAAAAGAACCCTGTGTTTTAAAATATAACATGTAACTACATACCTGCATTCTCTGGACTCGGATAGTAATGGCAGAGAAGCACATTTTCTGTTTTCATTTGCCCATTCAACACCCTTGTCACAGCATTCTTCCACTGACAGCTCTGCAGAAAGGAAGAAAACCACAACAGTATATTTAATACAACCTTAGGAAATGGCATTGCATCTGGCAGTTAAAATGCCCAGGCAGAGCCAGGTGGGTTTGTTTGCCCTCCCCACAGCACAGGGCACCCAGGCAGCCACAGCCAGACAAGGCTCCTGGCAGCACCTTGCAATGACCCAGGGCTGGGGTTTGCCTTCCTCCCTTCTCCTTCCAAACACACAGGCTGGGCACTGACACTCCAGCAGAAAACAGTCCAAACCAGTCCTGCACAACTGAAGGATCTGCTGCATTGCAATAAGCAACCTTTAAAAATCCTGAAGAATACAGGATAAATCAAATAACTGGTATCAAAGATGGCTGAGACTCATCATAACTAAATTTGCAGAACAGTTTTTTTCCTGATATCATTATCCAGTCAATCTGTCTTACTCAAAAATATGCCTGTAAATGCCAAAGTATTGTAGAGAGGGACAGAGAGGTATATGGCATTCTGATCACTAACAGTTGACAGAAAAATTAACTCAGATACCAACTTACACCAAGCCTGAACCTGAGAGGAAAAGCACATTGAAGGCAATTATTTCTGTAGAGTATAGTTTTGCAAGCTTTAATTTAATAAAACTGAATACTGTTAATGAACTGACAAGCATGACAGGTTTGCTTCATATTCCAAGTGCAAAAGTTCACTGCACAGCAGGTGTATCAGAACTTGGAATAAAACACAAGTCACATTTTCCTATTAATTATCTTGTGGTCTGAACACCGAGCAGCTCCTTGTGCAACAAATGCCCTCTGATTATCCAGAGGGGCAGCTTTCCAATGGTTTCTCTGTGGTTCCTGTGGTTTTTGATGGATGGCCCTGCCAGGCTCACCCAGCAGTGCCCAGGGAGATGGGGGTGACACTGCCAGGCTCACTCAGCAGTGCCCAGGGAGATGGGGTGACACTGCCAGGCTCACCAGCAGTGCCCAGGGAGATGGGGTGACACTGCCAGGCTCACCAGCAGTGCTCAGGGAGATGGGGGTGACACTGCCAGGCCATGCAGGATCATCTCACACAGCTCGTGGTGCACAAGAGAAGTCCCTGAAGAATGGGTGAGAACAACTGCCTGCCTGACTCCAAGAAGGACAAGAGGGAAGATCTGGGGAACTACAGGCTGGGCAACCTCTGACAGAATCTCTGGGGCTGGCACAGCCCTGCCAGCCCGTGGAGCCCACCCTGTGCCCCATGCCAACCTTGGCAAAGCCCTCCCAGCCCCTGGAGCCCACCCTGTGCCC
>VWZD01000013.1:133658-174646 GCA_013396695.1 Sakesphorus luctuosus | reverse complement strand
TGGAGCCCACCCTGTGCCCGATGCCCACCTTGGCAAAGCCCTCTCAGCCCCTGGAGCCCACCCTGTGCCCGATGCCCACCCTGGCAAAGCCCTCCCAGCCCATGGAGCCCACCCTGTGCCTGATGCCCACCTTGGCAAAGCCCTGCCAGCCCCTGGAGCCCACCCTGTGCCCGATGCCCACCTTGGCCCCCAGCCCAGAGCTCTGAGTGCCACGGCCAGTCCTGCCTTGGGCACCTCCAGGGCTGGGCACTCCAACCCTCCCTGGGCAGCCCCTTCAGTGCCTGCCCACCCTTTCCAGGCAGAAATTCCTGCTGCTGTGCCCCCTGCCCTGGCCCAGCTGAAAGCAAGTAGAAAAGGTAATTCCCTCCAGTAACTCATGGGTTTTTGCAGGGAGCAACTTGTATTCCCAACTGGTGATTATAATCCAAGGATTCAAAGCAAAAAAGTTAAAAAATGAGATTTTAGGGTGCATCAGACATCCTGAGGTAGATACTCTTAAGGTAGTTATCAACTGTACAGTGCAAAGCTCTGGAGTGCTGCACAGAATTCTGGCTTTAAGAAAGATTACATCAACCTGGAAAATGTGTAAGGAAAGATTAGGAGGATTGTCAGGGGAATCAAAGCCCTGTTATATGAGGAGAAACTGGGACAGGCACCAGCCTGTGAAAGGATGTGGTTCCTGACAACAAATATTACAGCAATAAACAATAATCAGAATTATGGGATCAAGTGAAACAAACACGTTTTAGTGAGAAAATGATGACATGGAATTACACTAAGTGTTAGTTTTTAACAGAGCTCTGTACTCTATGACCCAGGTCACACTTCTACTCTTACTTATATACCCAAAGTATTGGTCATAATTCTGTCATTACTACGTCAAGGCAATATTTCTCCTGCATCTCTCAGTGTGCCCAGAATTCATGCCAGTGTCTGAAAGCTAAATGAAATTTACAGTGCTATGGAGAAAATCAGTCTATAAGTACCCATTTGCCTGTGGTGAAAGCCCTGCCTTTGTGTGTGAGCTCTTCTCTGGGAACAGGGACCCTGTCTGGGGCTCTCTGGCTCCCAAACATCACACGCATCAAATTTCATACAAAGGGTTGCAAATAACCATGTTTTTAGAGCTGCTGTCTGCAATCAATCTTAACTGTGTTGAAAAATCATACACGTAACTGAAGCACAGAGCTGGCTGCAGGTTTTTGCAGGGCTTTGTACAAAATGGTCTTTGGCCAAATTCCTCCCCAGAAGGACAATCCCTGGCTCTGGACACCAGTTCTTCTCTCCAAGCTCTGGCAACACACCTCCAGTCCAACCAAATAACTCAAGAATTCAAAGCAGGCCAAGCTAAGCAAGCCTGTCTGTAGGAGTGCATCCAGACAAAGGAGGATCAGGAGAGTTTGTGGAAGGAGAACTGTGGTCCAGGCTCATTGTTTTGGTGACATCACAATTCATATCCTCCAAAGGTCCTGCCAAAAATCTCCTGAGAACAGAGGGAAGTGAAAAACAAGCAGTCAAAAAGGACTCCACCCTCAAGGCCATTCTTCTAAAATGTAACAATTAAACAGTGAAAAACATTTTCTCTTGGCTTTGCAGTTTGCTTTAACAAATGGTACCTCGTGGGCAAATCCTCCTGTTTCAAAAGCTCAGGTGGTGTGTACGTGTCTCCCCTTGGGCTGCACCACACGTGACTCTGACTGTTTGGGCATTCAGGGTTGTTAGTGAGCAATTAGAAACAGGACCCTTATCCTCTCCCAGCTGTGTTTTGCCAGCAGTGTGGACCCAACTGCACACATGTGCATGTTCCTGTGGCTCCCAGCTGGCACTCTTTGGGCACAACAGTCACGCTGAGGCCAATTGTGTCTCCTCACAACCCTCTTCAGGGGACCAGCAGCACAGGGGGGGCTGTGGCCTCCCTCGAGCTTCTCCTCCCTACACATTGGGGCTCCAGGGTGTGCAAGGGATGGGGCAGGGGCAGGCAGAGGGTAGGACTATGAGTACCACATCTGGAAGAATCCCAGCCACTGAACAGAAAATGGTGGGTGTTTTTGCTCTGACAGTGCCCCCGTGCCTCAGTGCAGCTGATGGCTCGGGGCACCCCTCAGAGCTGGAGCAGGAAGGACAGGGCTGCTCTCCTGACCCTGGTGACCCTTCAAGGGTTTTGCCAAGTGCATAATGTTTCGTGTAGATCAGCCAGAGAGCTCCCAGGCAGCCCAGAGACAGCCCTTTGGGGAAGGCTGATGGCACTGTCTGCGTTCAGCTGAAATTGCCCTTTCACTTGGAGGGAGAAACTCTGCAGGGAAGTTTGGGCATGCAGGAATACACTGGCTGCTCCATTCTGTAAATCTGAGAAGCACTTGTTCATCTTTCTGGTATCACCAGACAGAAAGCTGTGATAACCCAGAGCTCTATTAAGAGGGGAGCATGCTGGCTTCCTTTCCATCAGATACACTAAATTTGCAGGCCAAATGACTAGCTGAGAGAACCTAAGTTTATTTTGGATAAAATTCCATGCAGCTTTCTCACTACTTTGTCCCTGCACAAAAGCAGGGCATCCAGAAGTACTGGAGCTGTGTTCTGTGGTACCAGCAAGGACACCTGTCCTGAGGGGAATGTGGGGTCTGTGCTGGAATGGCAGGGACATTGCAGGGGGCTCGGGAAGAGGACAGCAGGAGCACAGCTGGGACTCAGCTCTCTCATTTTACAAAAGCTGTCAGAAGAAAAACCATCAGATAAGACATGATTCAGGCCACAGCCACTCCACCATTCTGTGTGCTGGCTCTGAACTGTGCACACACATGTGATGGGCACCAGCATATGGCGGCTTTAAAAAAGGTAGTTTGCTAATCTTAGCAGGATTGCCATTCTGTGTGGGAGTTCAAAGCAAGAAATGTGGTTAATATCTGCATAACCTTAGACTTCTATGATGTAATAATTGCTTATTCAGCTGCTGCAGTGATTTTTTTCTGCAAAAGAAAGATAAGCTTAAGAATGTTACCCAAAAGTATGATTCCTGGAATGAGAAACCCTGAATTGTTTCTGGGAATTGTGCAAAAAATAAGCAGAAATAAAAAGTCTGGATAAATTTCATGGCAGTAGCATTCCAGCTAGATCAAAAAGGGACAGATTTTTTACAGTATCAATCTACAGTATAATCTACAGTATAATCTACAGTAGCAGCTATTCTGTGCAGTTGCCTCTGATGGAAAGGCCTATGCACAATCCAGGCCTGGATAGCTGTTCATGACTCAGTGCTGATCCATGGAACAGTTACCAATCTGATGCTGGTACCAAACCAGAGCTACACCTGTGTCCAGGGGGGCTCACAAGGCAGTGCCAGTAACCTCTGCCAGTTCTGCAGGGCAGTCACTGATGGGACCCTCAAACCCCTCACCTTCCCAGCCCACACAGCCAGCTGTGGTTGGGTATGGATTTGGAAGTGAGTCCAGGTCAAGGGGTTAAAGTTACACCTCCATTAAGTTATTTTCCATCTTTTCAGCACATTAATTGATTAAGTTTGTAAAATGCAGTGCAGAGCTTGCCCTTCACTCAGTTACTCAGTCAGAGGCCCAGCACTCTGGAATGTGAGGGACCAGGACATGATTGTCCCTCCTCAGCAGGAGGATCCAGGCAGCAGATGGACCCTGTGGGAGCTCAGCACTAGTCCCACACGTTTCACTAACAGCATGTCAGCCAGAATTTTTGGAACTCATGATTACAACAGACATGTATGGGTTCAGGTTTCCAGAGAGAAAACCTCTTCCAGCACTCCCTGTGAACCTTTTTGATAAAACCTCTCTTGTCCTGTCATGAGCACTCCCTCACTAGTGAGGCCCATCCATCCAACTGCCAGCTAAAACAAACACAGCCCTACTTACAGAATTTGTCAAAGTGACACACGGGCTGTCCATAATTTTCAGTCCCATTCTTTGTCTTCCAACCTCCCTTCACATCTGCACTCTCACAAACCCACAGCAACTGCACATCCCTTTGGCCAAGGCTGCCCTTTGCTCGAGGTTCAGGGCAGACAAAGTGGTCTTGGCCTGATCTCACCAAACCAATCCCTCTCAATGACACCTGGCTAATATTAGATGGACAAGTCAGCAGCTTTTGCAGCAGAACAGCAGTCAAGTGCTGGCAGCTGGGATTTGTAGTCTTGATTTTTTGGCTGTTCTTACAACAAGCTGTGGAAATGCTGTCTCTGGCAATGCAAACACGCTCTGGCTGGCCACTTAAGGCATCAGATAGACCCAGAGACATGTTTACACAAGAGGGAAGCCAGCTGACTTCAAAGGTCCAACTGCTAATAGACTGACATGATTAATCCAGCTTTGCTGCATCTTGATCTTGTGTGCAAACCCAGGGATTAGGCACATAGAGTAGGGGAAAGGGTGAAGGAGGCCTGAAACTATGAAAGACCTACAACAGAAAATCTGGCCTCATGATTCCCTGAAACAAATAGTTTGAATTGCAAGTAAAGGAGCAGTGCAGGAAAGCATCAGCATTGTCCATCTGAGATGAGTAGAGTATGTCCTGAATCTTTTCAGACTGGAGCAGTAACGCAGATGCCCCTGTTCCATTTTGTGTGCAGGGAAAGAAGTGAATAGGAGCTGTTCTTTTCCTGCAGGGACATGCTGGTTCAGCCCAAGGCTGTTCATCAGAGGTGCCAATGCACTGATGGGGTTTGATGCCCTCTCTGTACCACCCCAGCAGCACAGGCTGCTCTCTCCAGTGCACGTGTTCCTCAACAGCTGTCCCTCTCCTACCCTGCTCCAGTCCACTGCTTGCCCTCAAAGAGAGCCTGTGACAAAGAGCTGCTCTTCTCCAAGTGTGGAGTTCATTTTGGAGCTTCTTGGACTGACAGACAATCACTCCATTGCTGCACTGCTAAGAAATAGGACATATCCCCAAACAGCCTGACAGGGTTTGAACCTTTCCTTTCAGAACAAGGCTCAGCTGAGGGTTATTATTTCAGGAGAGCTGAAAGCACTGAGGAAATCCAGTGAGCACAGCAAGTAAAGCAGCAGCACCCTAAAGGAAATGCCTGGTATGTTAGTGTGTTTTGTGGTGGGTTTGAAAACAGCCAACGTATTACTGGAAATTTTCTTAGGTCTGGAGAACACTCATTTATGGGGAATGTGGCTCTGGTAGCACCAGCAGTGGCCATCACACAGTTAGGGGGATTGTTCAGATACAGCCAAACTCATTTTATGAGATATCTGTTTGCAGTTTATAAAAGAAGTTCTTAAAATCTTGCACTGCACTAGCTGGTGATGAGGTCACTGCCCTGGGTGGTGCTGAGGACAGGCCTGAGGGAGGCAATGCTGTGCTGCAACACCAGCATGTACTGCTGGTACCACTGGCACAGTGTGTTCTCCCAGTGCTTAGAAAACCCTTGGAAACACCGGACAAGCTGGAATATACCACACAAAGCATTTCTATGTCTATACACTTACTTCAGCACTGCCACAAAAGATCCTTTTAGATATTGCTTCCTTTATTACTAAACTTAAGGTCTCAATCCAGGTTTTGACAGGACTCAAAACTGAACCCTTTGGTGGGGTCCATATTTGCACCCTTGTGCAGGATGGGATGAATGTGGTGCTACTATAACCCAGGAACAATGTACTGTCTATAGCTGTGTCCTAAGCACCCAAAACTCCATCAGCTTTCTTGGAATGAAAATCTTCCATTAATTTGATTATCTGAAAAGAATTTGAATGCAAATCCCTGAGAATTTAGAAATTTCATTTCTTCTTTACAGCCAGCAGCCCATACTTCAAATCCAAAAGGCAATTTCTCAACTCCTTTAAGTCTAAAGTAGGTACAAAGCAGAGCCAAAGTACTTCTGAGTGCTGAGGCAACATAGCAGTGTTACTTGTTTCAAGACACAACAGCAAGAAGCTGCTTGAACTGCCTGAGCCAAAGATCTGTGGTGCTGTCAGGAGAGCACAAGCCTGGGAGGTGCTTTGGAACTGTGGCATCCTGTTCATCAAAGCCTTTCAACACAACTTGCACAGGACTGGCACCGTGTCTTGCCAAAATGGTTCCAGCAGGCCAGGAGTCCTCAGCAGGCCTGATGAACAGGCAGGGGACTGTCACTGTTCTCCTCTCGCTGTACACACCCTGGCACTGTAATCACCCAGGGTGGCACTGGCAGAGCTACTACTTGACCACTCTCTCTGCACCTACCTGACATTACTCTGAGCATTTCTAAGCTAAATTTGACTCACAAAACACTATTGCCAGTAATTCCTGACATTCTCCTAGGGCTCTTCACTGATCTCTGCTGACTCTTTCTCCCTATGCTTTTTGTGACCTTGTCCTCTGGTTTTCCCTCTTCCTCCTGACAACTTCATGGACTTCTTAATGGACAATCTTTCTATTCTTTCTCACCCTGCAACCTGCTCGATCTTCTGCTTCCACTTCTACATCTTATCTTGCAGCAATGTTATTCAGCCTTGCAGTTTAATTATGTGTGATGATTTAACCATTGAAACCCCACCCCAGCTTCCTCCTTCCATCACATCTACACATAAACACACATGCCTGACATTTCCCCAGTGCTTTACAGCAGCTTTTGCCTCTTCTGGCTAAAATTACCTGCTTACTTTGTTCTTTTATTCACTTTCCTTGCTCCCTGTCACTGTCACCCATCACTTTGTGCTACGTTTTCACAAAAACTTTTGTTCATTTATTTCTTTTTCACACTAACACACTCTGTGTTACCATTAAAATTCTTGCCTGTGCCCTGATGATGTTTTATTTGGATTTCAGCTCTCTCTTTCTTGACCTCCTGTGTCTCATCCCTTCTCATTCTTTACAGATATTTTACCACATCTGGTAAACCCAGACTCTCTGCTTACTGAATTCATTTTCACACCTACTTCTTCAGAACGTGCAAAAGGAAACTCAAACTCCTCCATGGTCCCAGATAACTCTGTTTCTGTCAAGTCCCAGAAGGCTAAAGCCCATCTTTCTTTCAAAAATATTAACAGAAGTATTGTAGAACAAGCTGGTCTTAACATAACTATTTACTGAAATGATATGTAAAGTTGATATGAAACTCGCAGAATGGGCTAAAGTGCAACAACAAAACCAAACCCTTTAAAAATGCATTGCCCTGCCAGCAGATAATGCCTGAAATCTGACAGGGTGGGATAAATACACTGCAGTAACTTGATAAGCTGCTTTACGGGGGTTTCTCTCGGGTTTCACTCACTTATCTGCTTTCAATTACACTGATGAAAAACAAGAGCTTAACATCTTGCTCTTCCCCATTGCAAGAAAATGTCATGTCTGAAAACAGACCATTAAAACAAAACTCAACTGAAAACTCAGAGGTAGCACTCACATTGGCAGGAAAGCACAGACTGAGCCTTTTATGTGTCCTACCTCCACCCATATACTTCTTACAAATTTAATGTTATAAAAGCACATGTAAAAATCATAATCTTAAAATAAAACTCATTCCACAAAGTCAGTGGAACATTTTTTTATTACAACTATAAGCTCCCCCTGAACAGACATGTTTCCAGATGTTTAGTGAGTTAAAACTGTCTGTGCCTGTAGTACCAGGAGATGCCAAACACAGAGCCAGAGGATGAGCTATTAATACACTGACTGGCTATGATGATGTAATTCATCTTCTTCATGCTACTGTCCAGTGTACTGCTAAGTTTTAAGGATATAGAAATCTCAGTGAAATTAGAGTACAGATTGTAGTGTGGGAATAAAACCCTGACACACCTTTTACTGCCAAATTTGGCTACGCTTTGTGTTCAAACAGACCTCAAAAACATAAACCTATATATCTAACTACTTCTCAGTTTTCTAAAAAGCTGTCCAGTAACTGAGATTAAATAGTACTGAGACTACAAAGTGAGATTTTTCAGTGTTTTACAACAGTGTTGAAGGCTTAAAATTACTGCATCGGCTCACTGTGACACAGCACAGCCACAGTCCTGCTGATGTGCTCTGTTGTCTTAGGAGAAGTAGCAGTTATTTGAGGGTTCCGGAGGTAAACGCTGCTCTTCTAACCCTCTTTATTCCGTCCCTCCCCCTTTAAAAGGAGTGGCTACCATCTCTTTGTCAAAGGCACGGGGAACTGTGGCAAGTGCTCTGCTATTCGGAAATCTGTGACTGAAAACACTGCCATAGTAACAAATACTTTACCGGCTTTTGTCTGCTATTGTGAGGGCCCGGCCAGAGACCATGTGTTTCTAAGTTTTTGCCTGGAGTATGATCAAACCTCAACACTGAACGGACCCCTTGGGGTTACTCGAATGGAAAAGTCACTCACCTGTTAGCGGTGATAAGTTCATTATCACCATAGGGAAAGTTCATTCTTTGTCATGTGCTATAAATTAAGATCTGCAGGGGATTTCTACACTGAATTAAATCAAGTTCATATCCTCTTTACAGACTGTAATAAGAGATCAGAGGCAACGGGTGCAGTATGGAAGGGGAGTCAGAGCCGGACCCAAACCCCTGCTTTCCAAAGCAAGCACACCATTCCCAAATGCTCCATATACTCTCTGCGAAGAGCCCGCACCTTTGCTGCGCTGTTCCTGCCGCTCCGCCGGGATCCCAGCGCGCCGCTGGAGCGGTGTCCCGTGTTTGGGGCGCAGCTGTGCCGGGCAGCCACAGCTGGCACCTCTGCCGCCGGGCCCGGCCCCGGCACCGCGGGGCCACCGACACGTCGCGATTGCCGGGACACCCACCGGGCTGCCCCAGCCGCTGGAGCCCGGGCGGGATCGCGGCGGAGGGACCGACCGCACAGCTCGAGCCTGTCCGCGGGCAGGGGCAGGGGCAGGGGCAGCGGCACCGGCGGTGGCAGCGGCGGGGACGGGGCTCGCCACGCCTTTCTGCTCACTCGGACGTGGCAGCGGCGTTTTAAAGCCTGCCCGGGACGTCCAAGGGCACGGGGATGGGGGAGACCCCTGAGGGAGCTCCGCAGATCCATGACCATGCCCCGGGTACCCCGGGCGGGAGCTCCGCAGATCCATCCCCATCCCCGAGTACCCGTGGGGAACCCCAGAGCTCCATGCCCGGGTACTCCGCAGGGAGCCCCGCAGCCCCATGCCCGGGTACCCCGGGGGGAGCTCCGCAGCCCCATCCCCATCCCCGGGTACCCCGCGGGAAGCCCCGCAGCCCCATGCCCGGATACCCGCAGCCGGCAGCGGGTCCCACGGGCGCAGCCAACCCGGCTCGGCTCGGCCCCCGCACTCACCTTGTCCCCGCAGCGGCGGCAGCAGCGCCAGGAGCAGCAGCAGCAGCCGCGGCTCGCCCATCGCCGCCCGCAGCTCCCGCACTGGCTCCGAGCGGGGGCTTGGCTGTCCAGCGGGCTCCCCCTTGTCTCGCTGCCGCTGTTAACGCAGCTGCCTGAGCCCGGTTGCAAAGGAGCCTGCAGGAACCCCCTCTCGGTGGGCTTTACACAGACTGAATCCCCCGCCTGCCCGGATAATGCCACCGCCCGCAAGCGCTCGGCGGGACAGAGAGGCCACCGCGGCTCGGACCCCGCTGCTGCTGCTGCTGCCACCCCACCGCCCCCACAGCGACTCCCTGGAGCTCAGAAAACTTTGCAGATCCTCAGCGGGAACCTCGGCCCGGCGTGACTGAAGCTGTGAAGTGCAGCGACTTCTCTCGGTGCTAAGTACGAGAGAGCCACAGACAAAAGCAAAGCAAAGCAAACAAAACAAAAGAAATCACCTAGCAGAGGTTTAACCTCTGGAGGAGAGTTTTTCAATCTCCTCCCCCCTTGGTCTTTCTGTGGATTTTTCCCCAACACAGCTTTTGTCAATAAAATAGGATTTTAAAACGGAGAGATTCTAGAATCTTTCAATGAAATTCAGTGGGAAAACAAAACTTCCTTCTTCCCTCCTCCTCCTCTTAAGAAGTCAGGATGAGAATTTCAACCCCAATGAGGCAGTCAGCTCTGCTCTATCTCTCCCCTCCCTTCTTTCTTCTTCTTAGTTTTTTTTTAAACCTCTCTATCTTATTTAGGCAGGAATACAAACACTGATAGTGCTCGAAGCACCCAGTTGGAGATGCTGTTGCCGAGATCTTTAAGATAATGGGAGGGGTAATATTTGCAGGCAACCGCGGGTGGAAACAAGTAGAGTTCATCACCCCTCTATACTTTGCCCTCGGATTTACCCAGACACAGAGCTGGGAGTCAGTGTGTGTTTACCTGGAGGTTGTGCCACATGGACTCTGATTGGGCTGTTTCTCTTGTAACTACTCAATAACGCAAGTTTTGAGTATCTCTCCTCAAAACGTCCAAATGGTAAAAGTAGGTAAGGCAGCAAGATTTGAATGTGTGTGTTTGGTTCTACACCAAGTCACTTGTTCTTTTCTAGCACAAGAGCATGGATACAGCTGTATGGCCAAGGGTCCAACTATCCCACTATCCTGGCTCCANTTCTTTTCTAGCACAAGAGCATGGCCAAGGGTCCAACTATCCCGCTATCCTGGCTGCGGGCACTGTCCTGAGTGATCACCAAAGGAGCAGCATGAACAAAGAAAACACACCATCATTTCCCGACTACTCTCCCAGCCTTCAGTCACTTTGAGGTTGGAGCATTTCCTCAGTGAAATGTGCAATCTGTGCACACAGTAACCCTCAGCAGATTCCTGTTCCAAGTATTTATCCTGTCTCCCCATGAGTTCTTGTAAAACTTTATCATCCAGACTATCCTTTGCCAGCAGGTTTTGTGGATCCATCATGCCCTAACTCAGTTTACAAGGCTCTTACATCAGTTACAGTGGGACCTTGCCAGTGTTTCAGCCCAGCCCCAAGCTCCTGTCTTTGACACATCAGACTGCTGCAGGAGGCACCTAAGAAAGATCACACCCTGCCTAAAATCTGTACCAGCCGGACTGGGCTGGAGAAGTCCTCTCCTAATTGATTAAAGGTGGGTGGAAAGCAGCTCACCAGTGTGCCTAAAACAGTGTAAAGTCACACATAATAGCCTGTCCACACTTGGAGTTCCCCTGATTAACACCATGTGTGGGCATTCCTACTCCAGAGGAAGAAGTCCTTGCTCCTGCTCAGTTCCCACCACAAGCTGTTTACCAGAAATGAGGCAAATTCAAGTAACAGTTCAAGAAGTGCTTCTAGAGAACGTCATGGCCATGGCCACGTGCAGACCTGACAGCAGGTTTGTCCTCGGTTTGGGGTGGGTTTTTTGGATGATAGTAATACACATTTCCAGGCTGAATTAGCACTCTCACCTACAGTGGGATGGAGAGGCCTGGAGTACATGTGATTCCAATTACTGACCCCAGGCTCTGCGGTGAGCCCAGCCCTGCACTTCAGGCTCAGCCCAGAGGTCCTGGGAGTCAATGGAAAGCCAGGGCTTAGGACAGGGAACATTTTGCATAACCACATTTTTTCTTACATCTGTTTGAGAGGGCCCTGTAATCCTTCGTGTAGCTTTTAAAACAAACAAATACTTTAATGAGGATTTTATTTCTACTTCAGAAGAATAAAAATAATTTGCAGAAGCTCAGATTAATGAGCAATGACAGCATAACAAATCATTGTGCAAGTCATTTCCAAGGGTCTTGTTGAGAGTAGAGACACACAAGTAGATTGCCACAGAAATTAGAATTAGTCTATCAAATTCAGTCATCTCTGGCAGCAGGTTCACAGCTCTCATTTGGCTACTTAGGAACCCTCGAGATGGCCTGATTAAGTCTATTCAAGGACATCAACCTCTGTCTTAAGTACCAAAGCTGCCCTGCAGTCCCAGCAGCTGTGCCTCCCAGCTCCTCTGGTTTACTGCAGCTCCCAAATCCTGCTTTGTTTGCCTCCACCCATGTGTCCCACAGCTTGAGCAAAAGAGAGGGAAATGAAATTGCTCCATCTCAGTTTTCAGGAAGAATGTTGCAAGGAAGAAAATAGATGCACACAGAAAGGAAATCTAACTGCTGTTCCTAGAGGGAAACTCCTTGGGCCCTATGGGAAAACATGAAGCTACACGTTGGCTCCTGTTATGGAAATGTGGATGCATAGAAAGGCCTTCCCATCTCAATAAGAAGAATATATCACTGGTGGGTACAGATACCCCAGGACTGAGATCCACATGGATCCTACCATCTCCCACTGTAAATACAAGACCCCAAACCCTACTGTAGGCAAATCCATGGCTTTTGGAGTACAAGTAACACTCAGCTCAGTTCCAAACATCAGGATATGCATGGGACAACTGACATTCTGCTCCTTTCCTGGAGAAAACACTACTTGAATCTTTCCTGAACTAGAATAAAACCTCTGTCCAAAAGACATGAGGCAACAACTTGCCACATAATCACTTTAATACTGAAAGTTTTGGAATTTTTTCATGTTTTAGTATGTTAATATTGGAAATGGATTTTGAAGGTTTAAGTGAACCTTTTAGGCTATTTTGCCTGCCCTTCTCAACAGTATTGGCAGGTTTTCTGATTAAACTAGAACACATATTTTACAAAAAACAAAACAAACAAAAAACCCAACTTATCAGAGTTTTCAGAGATGGATGCACAGTAATCCTTGGCTGTTTTTTGAAACTGAATGCCAGTAGTCCAAGCCACTTCTGCCATATGGGGAGCAATACAGATGCTGGTATCCAAACCAGGGAATCTACCTGGGCTGAGTGTCTCAAGGGCCTGATGACTGCCAGAGGAGGCTTGGCTTCCTTTACAGAGCATTCCTTGCACAGACAAACCCTTGCACTGCCAGATTAATTTCTGAACACTTTCTCCTCTTTGCACAGATCAGTTAAATATTCCAGACTGGGACTCATAACCCTGAGTCCTTCTCAACAATGTTGTTTCTAAGCATGTTGAGTTGTTGCCCCTTTTGGAGTTTGTATCCATTTTTTAAATGTTGCCTACACTTCTTTTTCTCTCCCTTCCTGTCTGATTAAGGAAAATGCATACAGCTATCTTGGACACTGGAACACACACTGCTTCTCTATTAATATGTATAGGCTCTGCTTCTAAGACAAGGAGGAGTTTACTGGGGCAAAAAGGAATGCTTTGATGATCCATGTCATTTCCCTTGTGGCATTACTTGTAGAATTCAGGAATAACTCAATCTGACATTCATGGGGCACTTCCTGCCTTTCCTTCTGGAGATGCATCCTCCCAGTCTCTCACATCTCGCCCTCCCCATAAATTTCCTTTCCCCCTCAACTTTCTCCTGTCCCTGCAGGCAGAGCTTCCCTGATGTGTGGACAGGCAAGGCCCTGAGCCCCAGGAAGGCTGGGATCCCTTGGATACTGTGGAGAGCAGTGTAGTCTTGCACACCTGGGCTGGAGGGGACAGTGGCATCTGCCTCAGCCTGGGCCTGGGGCCTCACAAACCCCACAGAGCAGGGGCAGGCCTTGTTTTGGCTGCAGCCTCTGAAGGGGTGACTCCTAAATTTGCCAGGCAGCATCTGTACCAAGGGGTAGTTTCAATGTCCAAACGAAAATCATGTCTCATTTTAAAGGATGGGGAAAAGCCACAAATAAAGTAACTGGCCATTCTGGTAAAAGGCTATTTCCCCTCCTGACAATCTGGTAACTCTGAGCTCCATCCCTGTTGAACAAAAATAATGGCCAAGTATGTGACCAAGTGATCTTTGGGCCCCAGAAAACATACAAGTGAATGTAAGACATTCCAGGTTTGCATAAATAAGTGAGTTGTACCTACCAGCTTAAAATCAGCAGAGTTTTCTACGCTTCCCCCAAGCAGTGAGGATCTGCTTCATTCACTGCTGTTTCTGTACTGTTCTATGAATTTGCTGTAATATTTTACATATCTCTTCCTGTAGTTCTAATAAAACAAGAAGCCCTCCTACCCATCTGCAAACAGCCTCAGCCTGCCAGAAAACTTTTATCTTACCTGTAGAAACTGTGATTGAACTGCAGTATAATGTAACAGACAGTGGAAAGAGTATGAACACTGATAAAGCTCTGCAACAAATTCATGCACACTGGGTTTCCTCCTGCTCCCCCAGCTTCACACACAGCCCCTGTTTCTTTTCCTCAGTCTCAGTTTCTTTAACAGAGGTTCCCAAACTTTATTTACTCATGTACCACATCTTTCAGACTTCACAGCCTTGGGCTGTAATATCTCTGTCCCAGGAGGCCAAGATCGTCCTTGGTGGCCTGATTCTACAAGCACATGGTAATAATACTATTTACAGGGAGTGGGGCCTGCATTTACACAATGCTGACACAATTCTGAGCACTGGCTGTGAGAGGGTACCTCAATAAACATTCATTTAAAAGTTACTGCAGTGTAGCAAACTGTCCAGAAGAAAAGTATTATACACTCACCCCATTTCCTGGCACAATTCCACAGGAACTGGTTGATATCTGGCACATGAGAAGTTGGTGGACAGTGGCTCTTAACTGGGTGACTGGCTCAGAATATTTCTGGAGAGCTGCAAAGGGAAGGTGAATAGATTAGCCCTGTTACAGGAACGTGATGGGTTAAGCTGTTCCATGCTCCCTGTGCCCTGTGGTTCCCTGGTTCATTTGTGTATATTCCATCATTAGCCACAGTCTGAGTGCATTGGGAGGCTGGCCCAGAGGCTTTGGAGAGCAGCTCTAGTATACTCCAAGTTTTGGGTAAAACTGAGCTTTCTGTCTGTCAGGGACTACTCTGGCACTCCTTTCTGAGCTCCTGGCTGAGCTCTGGAAGCAGAGGAAGCAGCAGAGTTTGGGTTCCAGCTAAAAAGAACTCAAACCAACCAGCCCTGTACTACCTTCTTTCCCCCCCAGACCCTTTCCTCACACTGTGATTCCTTTTGATTGTGATTTCACAACAGTTCTTAGATCTAGTCCTGGAGTTTGGGATTGGGTCAACTGGACATCCCTGCAAGAGGGAAGAACAGCCCCAGTGAAGGTATAAACACAGGACATGACATAGACAGACAACAGAACCTTACACCACAGGAGAAAAAACATCCAGGCTGCTCAAAAGCAGCACCCCACACCTCCTGAAAATCCTAACTGTTTAGGAATTAATTATCTGGGAGAAAGGTTTGAGCTGACTTTACCAGAGGGTCTGTTTTTAGCTTTCTCTGGGGGAGATACTGGCCCTCCCTGTGCCTCATACTGTCAGTCAGGATACCCTGATAGGTAAAATGCTTTGAACTCCATGAAATTCAACAAGGTGCATAAGTTAGAGACCAGGAACCTGGAGCCAGTCACTGCCCATGAATGTGGTGGGAAGTCATTTAGGCCAATTTCAGCTTAACTTCTATTTCCCCTGTTTCACAGCAGCATTCTATATAGTCTGTATTCAGTAACATCCTATATAGTGTATATGACAATACCATTAGTGTTCAGAATAGCTCCCACATTTCCTCCAAACTCAGAAAGCTACAGGCAGGCACCTTTCCAGCTGAATAGCAGATACAGGAATTGCCTTGGTAGTTATTCCACAATTTGTACTCCTGAAACGTTCCTCAAACATACAGGGCAGTCATTCTGAGGCTGTGACTTGTGCCTGTCAGTAATTGCTGCACTGCAAGTCAGCAAACAGGATTCTTTCACGGAGGTGTATTTGGAGCAACACAAATTGTGCCTGAACTCTCCTCCAGCAGATAGCTCATATGAAAAGCATCTGCACAACCATTAACATGAATCCAGAAAGAGAAGCAGCTTTATTTGCAGCTTTCACTTTCCCCTCAGTTTATGCAATGTTCTGTATTTAATAACTCTGCTAAGGACGAGTGAAATCCTGGCTCTGTGGAAATCCCTGGCCCAATTCCCACTGACTGCAGTGGGGCCAGTGCTGCTGTTAACTCTCCCCTCAGGGAATATCCAGGTTGCCTCAGGAACGGGCCTGACTCTGCTGAGCCCACAGTCCAGACTGCTCACAACTAGAACTGACCTCGCACCATTACTAGGGCTGTTATTCTTGAGAATCTGCCAAATCCCTAAGACAAAACTAGCATCATAAATTATCCCCAAACTTTTGCCCTGGAGTAAAACAAACCTTCTCATTTTATAAATGAAGGCACCTATGCAGACTTCCTTCTTCCACCAGTTTCACTGATAGTTTTGCTTTTATAGAAATTTAAAAAATCATTATCAGTTTCAGAAAGAAACTCGTGTTTAAATGAACAGGGATGAAATGTTTTCCTTTCAGGTTTGACTTTTCACTATAAATACAGTAAAATATACAAAATTTGGTGAAATACTAGTTGCTGTCTTTGTGGCTGCTTTTCTTTGGAACTCTGGAAGGTTTCAGAGTGGATGTTCAGGTCCTGTTGTTCTGATCCTAAGTGGAAGAAATTGGAGTGTTTGGTCTGAAGCAGCCCAGCTAAGAATAGCTGCAAGTTTGCAAGGCACTGCCACCAAAGAAACTGGTCGTATTTCTGTTGGAGTGCTGCAGGACATGTTCCCATGGGATGGTATGTAGCCTGATTTCAATGCAGCCAAACACTTCATCAGTTTGTAATGGTCTTATTGACTTCACTGGGATTACTCATGCACCTTAATTTATACATGCTCTTAAATTCTTTACTCAACTGGGTTATATAAAGCATCCTAAACAGGAAAGGCTCACTCATGTTTTTCATTTTCCACAATGTATGTTGGGAACTAGTTTTTCACTGTGATTTCTCAAGCCAGCATTTGCCAGCTTCCATCATGGCTCAAAAGAATCCTTTTCACACACATGCTGCTCGTGCCTCCCCCTGCATTTTCTGACAGCTCCCAGAATTCGAGGCCACTCTCACTCCACTGCCTGTCACAAGGAGCTGTTTCCTTTTTTAGAAAAGCCAGACTTACTAGAAATGTCCCTAAATTTTCTCCTGGTTTGTTGTTCTGTTCCTATTAGCAAAATTCATGCTGGAGCTCCTGAAGTTTTCACTGCCAGATTTCTATCCAGCTCAATATTGGAGAAAAGGACCTGAATAGTAGTGTCAGCATTACTGTCAGAGGTGTAAAATGAACGTTAGATTTTCAAAGAAAAAGGCATTTCCCCCCCCTATATTCTGAGTTTATTTCTCCTGTGAATGAGCCAATGACTGCTGTATTCAAAGAGCTGTCATGACATGGAGTTTTCCTTCAGAAGTTCCTCAGAGGGAACAGACACTGAGTGTGTTTGTATCTCAGGACAGCATATCCCATATCCATTTTGTTCAGAAGTGAAGCCCCAGGAGGAGGGCCCTGGGACAGAGCACAGACAAACCCCCTGTCCCATGGCCATGACTGCTGTTCCCTGTGTTTCAGCAGGGTGTCTGTTCCAGCCAGGGCTCCACAGGGTGGAATCACTCCTTGACTTGGTTGCAGGGACATTGCCTGTTCTCTCCAGAGGGTCTGGCACTGTGGATGCCATTTGGAAAACAGACCCTGGACACAGCCCTCAGAAAAACAGCAACAAGGAACAGTAGTAATGGTCTACAAAACAGCCCAGAGAACTCCTTTCATCTGTTCTCCTTACATTCCCTGCTCCTTCTTAAACAATACCCCTAATATTTGCCTTAGACAGAGTTCAAATACTGGAGCTTTCAGCTGTCAAAGTTGCTAGTGCTCCTCATCAAACTGAGGGCTACTGGCATGGGAGATTAATTGGGGATCTTTCTTGATGGAAGGGCAAGTTTGCTCTTAAGAGCACAGCCAGGAGGAGAATGAGACTTAACTGTGTAAGTGACTTTATGAAGTCCTCACTATGATACCAGCAGGATGGCAAGGTCAAAAAAGCACTTCTCAGAAAGGTTTCACCAGCCTTTATGCTGGTTTCAGCATGGGCTTTTTCAAGCTTATTGGGAATATTCACAGCATTTCCTGATAGTTTGTCCTACATGATCCTCACATCCAGACATAGGATGACAGGGCACTGTCAAATTACCTCTCCCTAAAATCTACTTTTTTTAACAGGCAGTTCTAGAGAAAACTTCTGTCCTGCCTGTGAACAGCTATCTGTGAAGCTTCCATTTAAGAAACAGCCAAAGAAAAAGAAGCCATTTGTACTTTTCCTCCATCTCATGTTGTTGTTTTATTCATTTCATACTTGCTGTTCTTCGGGGGATTTGCCTTTTTTTCTACTTTCTAGTCATTATGGTGATTGCTTTGGCTGTCACGGGCCCACTGTATCCCAGTCACCCTCTGCTTTTGTGGCACACACTGACTGGTAAAGGTTTGGGTTGCTTTGTTCTGTTTGAAGTTTTCTTTACAACCTCTTCCTTATTAACAGACAACATTTCCATCAGCCTGCAGCAATTTCAAGTTCTGCATTATGAGTACTGGAGAACCACAACACACACACAATGAATTCTGTCTGTCTGTCCCATGGGACACCCTTCCAAATGTATATATTTTTTATTTATTTGGAATATGAGAAAATGCTCAGGCAATGTGAGTTTGCCTGGCCCTCGCTTTACTGAGTTTGTACTAATTTTGGCTCTGGCACTCCCATGTACCACCCAGGTTGTATTTTATTTGGAGGCAATTTCACGGGCTCCTCTCCACTTCAGAGGACTCAAATAAAAGTAAAAAGCAGAGATGTTGTTCCACGTTTCCTTTGCAATGTGGGACTGCAGCTGTCACTAGAGCATGTGTAGGTAGATTTACACATTGAATTGTCTAAGCACTCATATTTACCTCAAAACCAGGGTATGTATTTTCTGAGACAAACACAACCACCTTCTCTTTTGCCCCTAATGCATATGAAAAGCACCCATAATTAGTTGTGAAACACCACAAAAATGCCAAGTTTGAGCATGTGCTTGTTTGTGTATTTCTGTATATATGCACACATTTTTATGCTGGCCTGGTTCTTGGATCAACAAATCCCCAGGTCCAGCTGAAATGCACGGGAGGTTAAGGTTCAGTGTCTCTCAAAATGAAGAATTCTTGTTTAAAAGACTATTTGTACACTTCAGCAAGTTAGATGGTTTTGCCTCTACTCTCCTGCACTCCAGTCATAATTCCAGGGAAAGACTTAAACACAGAGTCTAAAAAGTCATCCATGGCATGAAGAAAAGTAGCAGTGATATCATAACCAAGAAGCCAAAGGGAACACAAATATCTCTGTGTCAAGACTTTCACCCGTGTAAATCCTCATGGCTCCACTCATTTCATCACAACTGCCAGTTTACAACAGAAGGGCATTGCCAACTCCTGGAAAAGAAGGAGGTGTAGCACCCCACATATTTCTATAAGTAGGATAGGAAGTTCATTAGTATGTCTTCAAAGATATTCTACTTCACCTCTTTATCAAAAAGAAAGAGAAAAATAAAAAGTCATTTAAAGTGTTGAAACTTAGCCTTGGAGAAATACCAATCCCTGTAAAGTCAGACCTTTAACACATCATGGTATAAAGCACTACACTGAGCTGTAATACTTAAAAATATTTGACACTGCTTGTAAAATCATACACAGGACTTGGAGTTAAAGTTCCTCCTGTTATTACATTTCCCGTCTCCTTTTTTATGTCTTTTTTTTTCTTCTTCCAGAGTGAAAACTTCTCAAAGCCTCTGCTTCAAATAAAAGCAAATCTGGTCCCAGATGTCCCTAATTGGGAACAGGTTGGCAGAGAGATTTACACAGAGATGCCTGAAGTTACAATTCATCCTGTGGGATCTGACAACAGCCTGTTTCCCTGGGCCTTTTCATTTCAGTTGTATGATAATAAGCTTTAACTAGTACTCAGCAAAGCACAGAGGATACATTTAAGCAGGAAAATTCCATTAATACAGGTCTTTCTAAATGCTCTCAGTGTTTGCAATACACCAAGTAAATATCTCTCTTCTGGCCAGGGATTTGACATGAGCACAGATCGAAAAAGAAAGAAATGAATCAAAGGCTTTTGTACGTCTGACATTTAGAAATGAAATTCAAATTGAAAGAGTTGAGTGCCATGCAGCAGATCATCAGGTAAAGAACATTTTAACATTAATTCTCTGCAATAAACACGATATCTGAGGAGGGAGGGAGGAGCAAAGGGAACTGTGGTTAGTTATGCTGTAGCTTTGGGGTTGCTGCTGGATCAGCAGGAATTTTGCCATGGATTTCAGGCTTGGAGGATGGAGGTAAGTGCATCAGAGCTGCACTGCAGGAATCAACAGGGAGACTTCCTGCCCACAGGGCTCAAACAGGCCAGGCTTGATTGGAAAGCTCCATAAAAATAACCCCACCAAATTCCAAATACCCAGGGCAGTCCTGCACACTGACACACAAGCTCAGTGCAGACCCCACTGAAGTCAGCTCACAATTCCTGCCACTCTGCCATCCAGCACACTGGCTACTGGCACTATTTATTAGAGATAGAGCAGGGCAAAACATTAAACCCACAAGATTCATATGCCCACTGCTTGTATTTTTAGACTTGAGTCTTGGATGCACTGATGTTGGGGGCAATATTCGTAGGGAGCTTTCCCTCCTTCATTCCAAACTTCCAAAATACTCTTATTTGAACTCAAAAATTTTCAGTTTTCCCCCTTATTGTTTGCTAGATGGGCAGCCCAAGAACTAGACTGTTTTCTACTACCTGATTCTGTTTCGTGGCACATTAATCTGACATTAGGAACTAAAGTGATTTGGAAATTTTACAGAAGATAATTACTATTATTGGAGGGCCAACATATACTGTAAACAACAAATAATATAAGTAAGCCTTAATGTAGGAAGAGAATTCCTAATTTTATCTGAAACTTTGTACTGGATTGCTAGACATAATAAATAAACATACATATAAATATATAAGTGTTATAATCAGTCAGCAGGAATCTTCAGTGAACTCAGAGACCTGATGTGCTTAACTCACTTCACTGTGAGCTGAGCAGGCATGTTAGTGATGGACATCTGGAGGGACAGGCAATTTTCACTGGAGAGACGGCAAAGAGTGATTTCATTATTTATCCCTTCATTAGTAGTTTTATGCTAATATGACAGTATCATTTTCAAACCCTACACTGGCACAAATCTCATGAAGTCAAACAAAAAGAGGATTAGTTGCTGTTAATAGCACTAAACTGAAGTTATTAAAGTAAAGTACACTTTTGCCCAATCCCTGGAATCCATTAAAGGAAACGTGGTGCGCTGTGGCTGTGATGGACTGAATGCTAATCCAGTGCATGTGCTTTGGGAATGCCCATTCATCCATAAAGTCTCAGCTGAAATATTTGAAAGCATTAATATAATCCTGGGCAGAAATATTCCTAAAGTGGGTAGTTGGAGGGTTTGAGAGATATATGCCTAAGAAACCATGTAATGTTTTGTTGAGTCTTAGCTGAACAAACCCCCCAAACCCAGTTTATTCTTCAGGAAAAGCCACTGCAAAGGGTTTTCCATTCTGGAGTGTTCCAGGAGCCCCTGTGAGTCAGCAAATCCAGAGAGCACTGCTCTGCTTGGATGGACAACAGAACACACCTATGGAACAGTCCTGCTGCCTGGAAAACCAGGACTTACAGCTGCTTGGGTTTGAACTCCTAGGGGTTTTTCTCATGTTAGGCTTTTAAAACAGAAACATGAGTTTCTACTCACTCTATATTGAAAGTATGTATGGCAGCTTAATAACGGTAAAGAATAAGGGAAGAGACAAATCCCTAATTAAAGTGCAGAAGTGAATCTAATTTCTACTGGGACCATTCCTCACTGATATTGTCTGCATGGCTTTCTGTGTCCCAGTTTTCAAGGACAAGAAATACAGTGCAGTGTTTAAACCAGACTGCAATTCAGTCAGATTTAGAAGCCAGGCTCCCTTAGTGTTTTATGAAAATACCAGCTCTGAATACTTCCTTGGATATGGAAATAGCCTCATAACACAGAGCACCACATGCCCAGCAGGCTCTAGCTGGGTGACTTCAGGTTTTATGGTTCTCAGAAAAGAAGCACTTTATTTGCACTTAGGAACAGGGATTCAAACAGGGGGCCATTTACCCTGGTATCCTTCCTTAACAGTTCCATAAGTGGATGTTCAGCAAAGAGCAGGGGAAAAAAATCACTTTTCCTTTAGAAGTCCCTCAGCCTCCAGTTATATTCAGGTCATGCAGTTTCCTGAGCTTAATGGAGTTTTTCTGCTTAGTAATACTGAGTGGATTCCTTTTCCAAGTGCTTGTCCACATCCCCCTGAAATCCTGATAAAATCTGAGCATCCCCAATGCCTCTTGGTGAGCACTTCCATGGGGCCACTGCTCTCTGCACAAAGAGCTGCCATAGTGCCTTTGCTCTGAAATCAGCTCTGGCTGGTTTGGTGGCCCTGGGTCTGTGTGAGCACAGACAGTGAGGAGCTGATGTGCACCAGCTGTCCCTGAAAGCCACGAGTCTGTGGCTCTGCCATCAGCCCCAAAATCACCCTTTTCTGAGGTAAAAATGCCTGCCTCAGTAATCCATCCCTCCTATAGAAACTCCAGACCTTTGTTACCTTCTCTGAGTGTTTCCAAGATTTAATACACTCCTTTTTGAGATCAAGGGATCAGAACCTGCAGCAAACACACGGCTGAGCTATAAATGCACATGGTGCCCTAGTGGTGTTCTCTGTTTTGTTTTCAGTCCTGAAACTGCCTAACAGTTGATTTGGTTTTATGACTGTCATTGAGCAATGAATCAATGTTTTATGAAACTAAAGATCATAACCTCAGAATCCTGCTCTTGAGTGGGAACAGCTGGTTCAGTTTTATGTGACTCCAGAGTTGTTTTCACCATGTGTATGACTTCACAGCTATTTACTCTGAGTTTCATCTGCCATTTTATTGCCTGGTCACTCAGTTCTATAAGCTCTTCCTCATGGCCTTCTCTTCTCCTTTCTACCCTCAATAACTTAGTGTCTCCCACAAACCTTTAATCTGCATGTGCTTCCAGGGTATTAATGAGTTGAGGAGAGAAGATCCTGGTTTGCAAATGACCAGTCCACTGTAAAACCGACTTTTTACCCTCCTTAGTCCATAGCTGAGTCCACTGTAGCTGTGCAAAACCTTCCTTTTTGTTCTGTGGTGATTAAATTCCCCAAGAGCTCTCAGTGACAGACCTCATTAAATGCATTGCCTACCTACACAGCAACAACATGGCCCAACTGTGCTGAGCCTCTGAAAGATCACCCAGAGGTCTCTAAGGCACAACTTTCCTTTATAGAAGCCACAGTGAGTCTGTTATGTAGATCACAGTGAGCTGGATTTCTCCTGCTTTTAATCTTTATTCTGAATTTATAACTGAATTCTGCATGGCACAGATGACTGCTTGTTGTAAACAGTAACAAATCAGCATTTCCAAACCCTACCAGGTAGTGCTTTATAAATAGGGGGCAATAAGGCAAAGAAAGAAAGAAAGAAAGGCAGTCACTGTTGCCCAGAGCAGCTGTGGCTGCCCCATCTCTGAGTGTCCCAGGCCAGGCTGGACAGGGCTTGGAGCAGCCTGGGCTGGTGGGAGGTGTCCCTGCCCATGGCAGGGGTGGCACTGGATGGGCTTTGAGGTCCTTTCCAACCCCTTAACATTCTGTGATTCCCTGATTCTATGGTGCTGTGTGGATTTGGACATGAGGATCTTGGAGGTCTTTTCCACCCTTAATGATTCCATGATTCTGTTTACATCAATGGTAACCTGCATTGCTTGGCATTTACTTTCACTGGAATGTACCATTCTGTAAGGCAAAAGCACAGCTTTTACCAAAAATGGGAAGTGATTCATTCTTTTTCTTTAATTCATAGAAGAAAAAGAACTAATTAATTTATTATGAAACCCTAAAAATCTGGAAAACTAAAGTTGACTAGGAAACAAACTTGGATAGTTATTATTTGAACCATTTCTAGCCAGATGAAAGGCTACTTAAAATGCCTAGGAAAACCTTTAAAGAACAATACAGCATTTAACTGTGAATATTTTCCTTCCCTATGATGGAATTTGATTTAAAAATAACTACGTTAACTGCAAGTCTTTTTGCAGGTGAAACCCACAGCCAGAGTCCCAGAGCCAGCTGTACTTACCCGTATCCCCTCCATACCACATTGGCTCATGATCACTAGAAAGTTCAAGCTAAACTGAAAAATATTTTTTCCTATTGTGTGGAGAATAACCAGTCTCCTAGGCCCATCCATGACAGCTTCCTATGGTGCAAAATCAACCATGAGTAAAAAAATACTGCCTGGATCATGATATTAGATACATTTCTAATTAGTGTTTATATTAAGACTGGCTATATTTGTAAAGCTATTTAATTCTTTCTCAAGTCAACATGAATTAGCACCTAAATATATTTAAAACTCCCCCACGCAGGACAAAATGGAGAGCAGAATTCCTTTTCGAGGCCAAAAGCACACATGTGCCAAAATATTCCTGACTAAAATTTAGGGCAGAGAGATGAACACACAGATGGGGGACAGGCTGGCAGGAGATGGCAGTGTTCACAGAAACAGCCTGTCCTGTCTGTAGTGACAGCTGAGCTGCTTACCCCCCTCCTGGGGAGTATTTTCAGTTTTTCTGTCTTTGATCAATAACAAGTCTTTCATCAAAGGAGCTGCAGAGTCAATTCAAGGGGTGTACAGACACAGATCAGCGTCCTGGGTGTGGGCAGCAGCTCTGCCTGTATACCACCCTTACCTCAATTCCTGCTCTTTTAATGAAGGGGAGTGTAGCCCAGATTTGTTGCAAAAAGGAACTGCTGCAAGACACAGGGAGCAAGGAACGTGAGTGTGTGGAGATGAGCTGTTCGTGTCTGTGGTAACAGCCAGGGTTGGGCCAGCACTGAGCTCGCAAACCAGATGGGAAACGTCACAAACACTCGGGAGACACTGCTGGGAAAACTCCTGGAGCCAGCAGGGAGCACGTTCCAGCTCCAGCATCCACAGGGTGCAAGGCAGCTACAGCAGCACAAGGAAAATCAGAGTCTTTGGGGGCAATTGCTGGGACTTTGGCAACAAAAGCTGTGCATGAGTGAGGAGCTTCTTGGCCTTCAGTGGTGACAACAATAATAGCTCTAATTGAACATTACTGCATAGGGGAAAAGTGTGAGGGGTTTTTTTTAGCTGTAATAGTGTGAGACTACAGTGAGTTGTAGGTTTGATTTGCTTGCAGGGCATCTCCAAGAGAACTCCACCTTTAGCACAAATACATTTTGTGTCTAAAATATTAGCAATACTCACCATCTACTGAAGTTCTTTCAGATAATTCGAAGAGCTGGGGCAGTGTCTGTTCCCCACCCAATCAGCAAGTAGATGTGCAGTACCCCAGCACATGTGATACCCAGATGTGAGAATGAGTGGGGGAAAAGCACAGCTTTGCTTTTAACCCCCTGTGAGCACAAGGCCTAAGTTACCAAGCTGCACTGATAGCCAGGCTGCCACTAAACTGCCCTGTTAGGAACACTGTCTCTGATAAGGGAGGCTTATCTCCAGTGTGTGTTTGAAATTCAGTTTCCCTGCCTCTTCAGTGCACCATTAATGGGATCAAAGAACTTCCCAAAAGAGAAGATTCTTCTAAAGAAGAAACTTCTGTTAAGTGAGGAATCCCATTAGAAATCCCTCCCTCTCTACCCAAACACTGGAAGTACAAACATTGCCCCTCAGCATCAGATAAAGACTGTTGTGTGTGGAAGTGAAAACCTGACTGTCCTTGCCAAGGGATGGCAAGTGCTTCCCACTGGGATGCTCTTACATTCTGTTCCAGGGGAGAACACATCAAACCTGCCAACCAGTTTTTACCTCAGCACGTTAGAGCTTCCTGCCTGCAGCCCCTTCCTGCTCCAGGTCACTCCAGCTGGGTCACTGCAACCTCCTTTCTCATCTGTGTCTGCTGAGGGACTTCTGCTTGAACTGGTATCATCTTGGTACATAAAAATCTTCTAGGGCAAAGTTTGGAGGCTAAAAGAAAATAAGCAGAGGCAAAAAGGAAGTTATATTATCTAAAATACTTTTTTAAATGAATGAAATTGCTGGTTTGTTTTCCTAGTGCTTTCACACTTCTGTTGCTTGTCCATTGTTTTCACAGCCTGGCCCAAATTCAACAGACACACAAATGTGCAAAAGATGATTAACTTCCTTTGGGGAGGCGAATATTTTCCCTTGGATAAGGGATGGCCTGAGCTGATCTCAGGTCACTGCTGAATTAGATGACAGTCACTACATGCCAGGCAGCAGGTGAGAGGGAGAACATACAAATTCCTCAGCCTTGGGCAAAGCTAAATTAGCAGTTCTTAAGACTTCAAATTTGAGACAGAAATACTACACAAAGCCAATGCTGTTGCTTGTTATTTTGCACATTTTCCAAAAAACATTAGTGCTAAATTAGAAAGAGTAAATAGAGAACAAAGAACACTTTCCCTGTCTCGCAAACAATGGTAACTTTCCTTCTCTGTCCCATAGGACTGCTTCAATTGCATTTTTTTGGTTTATTTATGCATCTTGGAGTGCTTTTTCCTATTCAAATGCTAGAGAGAGAGTGGTTCTGCTCACCTGCAACCACCAAAATTTCTCACAATTTCTCTGGAAAATCTGCACTTCATACTTTGCATGGGTGGATTCGTTATGAAGGTAGAATGATTAATTCTGTCCAGAAAGTCACTACTGAGTAAATTTGAAAACACCACAAAGTTTTGAAACCCTACACTCTTCCCAAAAGGGATTATAACTTAATGGTTTTGCATAGAAGAATTTTAGTCTACCAGAGTTTTTTGTTCTCAGTGGACAGCATTACTTTCATTACAGTATTAATTTATTTCCCCCCCTTGCTTTTTCCATTCATTTTATTTCATTTTCTTCCTTCTCCTTTTTGTTATTTTGTTTTACCTTTCCCTGTTCTCTGTCCAAGACCTTTTGAGACAAATTTAATAACATGGAAGAAGAAATTAAAGCAAAGAGAAAACAACCTATGGCAACTAACAATCTATTTTGCCTGTGTGTTACTTCAGAAATGGGTTAGAATGTCAGGCTGGCTTTGATAATGACACAGAATTACAGAGTGGTTGTGGTTGGAAGTGACCTCTGGAGAGCTCCCAGACTCCCTAACGCAGAGCCACCTCGAGCTGCCTGCCCAGGGCTGTGTCCAGAGGGATTTGGAATTGTCTCCAAGATTCCAGATAGCAGCTCTGGGCAACCTGTTACTGTGCTCTGTCATCCTCATGGGAATGACTTCCATCCCAAGCACAAAAGGGCAGCCCCATCCAAAAAAGGCTCCCTACATTGTTCTATAATGAAATATAAATGTTTAGGTAAACCCAGAAAAGCTAAACCTGAAAATTCATGTTGGCAAGCAAATCATTACAAGAATAAACTGCTCATTCTACTTCACATCTACTTGTACATTCTTATCTACTCTTAGGGATAATATTCTCAGCTGAAAGATTCAGTCCCTGTTTATTTTCTGTAACACGAATATGAAGATAACTCTATATATTCACACTCAATACCATCATATTCTTTGATAATATTGTAAGAACTGATAAGAGAACAGAGGACACCAAAAGCACAGAGTTCCCACTATTGGCTTTGGTGCTTTTGGATATGCACATTAACCACTTGGAACCAAAACTCACAATGTCTCTTTAATGTCCATATCCAGGAGAAAAATTCTATCAGTTTAATCAGATCAATGAAGTTGTATATTAATGCAGCATGATGTATTATACGTATATTTTCTCTAGAGAGTCAAAAAATACAGCTAATACTGAGAAACCTTGGAAAGTAAGAATAAAAAAGACTTGATGGATCGAATTTGAGCTCAGTTTGCTCAGGGCCTGAGGTTTCAGCATCCAAGTCTCCTCCCTCCCCTGCACACAGTCCCAGTTGGGCTCCCAGGATGACAGGGCTGTTTAGGCAGATGGACAGAATTGGATTATTCTGTGCCTCTAGGACCTCACGTTTTAGCATATTAAAACTATTAATGTGGCTCCATTCTGAAGATAAACACCAGTCTCTAGACACAACAACAGCTTTTGTTTGCGTGAATGCTTTTTGCTGACTGTGAGCAGCATTTGAAACCCATACATTCTTTGTTTAATGTTCCCTGCCAGCAATGAGAACACCAGTTGGGCCACAAGCTCAGTGACATCACTGCTGAAGAATGAAATTATTTCCCATCTACTCAAAACCACCTGGATACCACCTCACTTTTTGCAAAGGTGATCTCCCTGGCTGTTCCCAGGATGTACATGCCCAGGGAGGGGCATTTCCTGGTGGATTCACCTCTGCTGTTTGCAGAGAGGTCAAACAGACCAGGCAGAAGATGGGGCACATAATTCCTTTTTCCTCTATGCACTGCAGAAAAAGGAAAAGCAAAACTAGCACTGAAAAACTGCTCCTAACAGGAAAATATAAGGTCATGAACAACCTGTTGATCAGCCCAGGCATCCAGTCTAGCTTTGCCCATCTATCAGAATATGCCATCAAGCACAACTTGAAGTCCATTGCACCTTATTATCTTATGTATTTTTATATCTCTATCTAGTGACATAAAATCTTTAGTGTATTCATTATATATTGTTCTAGTCAGTTCTTCTACTTTATCACTCTTTATAATTTGATGTAATTATTTAACTTTATCATTGGACTGCAGTGCTGTGAAACAGTCTCCTCAAATTTCAAGTAAGCATAAAAAGTAGGTCTAACCTAGTATTTGTTTATATTATTATTCTGCTGAATTATTCTCATTTTGCAGACTAGAAATCCAAGTGGAGAAAGCCTAAGGAATGCTGCTGTGGTCAGACATGACATGTGTGGCAGACCAAGGGGACGCAATCACGCTCCCCAGTGCTCTGAACTATTGCACAAACTCAGTTTTTATGAGATTCAAACTTTATTTTTCCTTTCTCATCTCCAAAATGCCCCTCTCTAGAAATTCTTTTCTCCTCTGCTTCAGGATTTTCTGCCCCTCAAAGCCAAGCACAAGGTATTGGATCGTGTTACGTTACGTAATTTCTTAATTGGTTTGGGGTTTGGGGCTGTGACAAACTGGCTCTGAGCTTTCCCCCATCTGTCTGTGCTTGTCTGAGCTCTTTTCCTCAGTGGCTGCGATTTCTGGTTGGTGGGTGCCATTATTATTTACAGCAGCCATTGTCCTTCACCAGGCTGAAGGCATTATGGCTGCTTGGGGACCTTATCAGAGAACTGTTTTAGGTACTGCTATCACAAAAAAGCACTTCTTGATGTGTTTGTGTCCTCAGAGAGCTGGGCTGGAGAAGGTCTGATATTTCTGCTGTGTCCACAGACCCCTGGGACTTGTTTCCTATGGAAACAGGACTTGCACAGTCCCATATTGCCCCTCCTGCATTCCTGCTTTCCCTTCACAGGAACACATGGAATCCCCAACCAGTTTCAACTCAGATAAAAGACTGTTATACAGGGGTCTTTATCAGTTCACCTTACTAACAAATAATACTGGAATAAATAGAAATAAGTTATTTACTGCGCTGGCCAAACTTGATACTCCTTTATTGTTCATTAACTTTTCCTAATAAGCTTATCTTTTATACTGAAATATGACAATAAAACAGTTTTCTAGGAAGGCTCTGGAGGAGATTGAGGCCTTTCTTCTTCCCCAGGCCAATGGTATGTGGAGCTGTAATGATTAACTGGGGGGCACAAATGCAAAATGTATTTTCTTTAGCATGAGTTGCATTTCCAGAAGAGGAAAGGGGGAACTACTTTTTAAAATGTATTCAGCATTACTTATGTCTAACAGAGGGCTGTTTTCAGCTCCACCCGGATGCATTTCCTCATAAACTGAATCATTTCGCAGTTCTGTGGCTTATTTATATACAGGCTAAATTTAAAACTGATGCTGTACTCCAGACTTCATATGGCAAGGTCTTTTGTCTTTAGTGAGGATGCAAAATCCTTTTCTGCCTCAAGGTTTACAATTAAAAATGTGAGTTGTATCAGGAAGAGAGGAAAGAAAATCATGAGTCAGGAGACCATTGCTGTGAGATCCTCTCTTTTTCTATACTACTCACTTTTTGTGCTTCATTTATTTCAGCCTGGAATGTAACTCGATGTACACGCCCATTTGGCAGCCTGTGACTCTTTTATCTCCACACAACCCCTGTCTGAGTATAATCCTGCAGGAAGAAACTCCAACTTTTCTGTTCATGTCTCAAAAAATTACCCAGACTGTAAGAGACCAAGTCTCTCAAGTGTCCTGTGTTAACTGAGCCTGTGCAGAAGGTGCAAATTCTTGTCAAACAGGCAGGTATGAACAGCTAAGTCAGGACTGAGCCAGGAAAGGATTGTGTGGCAAACCAAAACCTCCTCACAGAACATGAATGCACCAACACACCTCTCAACTACAGACAGGGACAGGCTTACTCCAGAGTGAAAGGTGTGACAGAAACTGCCCCCTTCCCTTTCCTGGGCTCACAACTGCTGCTCCCTGGGGCCTAGGGGCTGGTCCTTCCCTTCCAAATCAGGCTGCACCCAACAGTGCCCACAATCCCACCCAGAACCCTTTCCTGGGCTCACAACTGGTGCTCCCTGGGATCTGGGGCGTGGTCCTTCCCTTTCCAATCATGGCTGCAGCAAACAGTGCCCACAATCCCACCCAGAACCTCAGTGACCTCTGCTCTATTCTGTTCATAAATTACCCCTCAAGAGGCTCAAAAGTGCAAAAATTAGAAGCATCAACTACCACTCTCAAAATTGACTCATATTTTCACACAGCCATGCTTTGGTGTTTTGATTTTTCATCACTTATTTATTATTTTTAAACTTTTTTATTTTCCCCATTCTGATTCTTGGTTGGATGTCTGCAAACACAGATGATTCAGTTAAACAGTGTGGAATCTCTTTTCCCTTGGCTAAGACAAAGCTTGCCACTCTCCCATCACCTCACAGAAAAACTGTAGTTGTGTTCCACAGTGACTGACCAAACCAAAGGCCAACACGGAGAGGCATCCATGAGGTTTTGGTTCCATCAGGGGCTGGGTTTCCACAGGCTGTACACCCTTTAAACACACACAGGTACCCAGCACCAGAGCTCCCTTGTTTTTGCCATATGTGCCCTCAGTTTTGTAGGAATTGTTACGCATCCCACTGAGGTCTCCAAACAGAAAATCCCAGATCCTTGAGGCCATGCCTTAGTGCAATTCATCAAAGCAATAAGCTATTTCCCAGCTCCACACCAGCTGGATAACACTTGGCTGGCCTTGGCAGAGTCTCTCATTCTTCAGTCATTTCAGCTTTCAGGGAAAAACATTTTCTTTGTAGAACTGAGCTTATGATCTCTGTCGGAATGAACTCTGGTGCTGGCCATCCTTCCACAAAACCAGGATTTTATCCTTTTTTGTTTTTTGAAGCCAGCAGGAGCTGAACAGATGGCTTTGGGAACTGCCCTTTGAGTTCTGTGTGTGTATATGCAGCCACCCTTACACATTTCATGCTCACATGTACAGTGGGAGGCTCAGAATGGATCCCATGGAATTCCAGTAATCCAAGTTCACACTCAGCACTCCATTTCTGAGCTGGACTTGGGCAACTTCAGGTACAAAGAGACCTGAATCTCCCAAGAAGTCTCAACTCAAAACTGGTTTTGCTCCAGACCGACTGATCTCCCAGGGAATGACAGTGGATCCTCCTGCAAGTGGTAAGACAAGCAGCATTTGCCAGCTAAAAGGTTTGCTGTACACTGATTATTTTACCCATTTGCTGCTCAGCAAACTGCCGTCATTATGTGTCTGCACAGTTCCTTGTAACTGAGTTTTCTCATATACTACAGTATTAAACTGCCCACCAGGTTTACTGTTTCTCTCACCTATCTTTTCACTAATTTCCTCACTTGTCCTGATTCCAGAGCAGTGTCACTGATTTCAAGTGCTTTAACCAATTTTCATGATATCTGTTTAAATTCATCACTTAATGGCTGGTGACAGCATTAAACCAGCAACTAATCTATTAATGCTACCAGTGAATTATTTTGGTTTTTTCAGTGGTAACACCACTACATAACTGGCTGCTTCTTTTTGTGAGTTTTGCCTGTATATGCACTGTTTTCCAATCCTCCCTTCCTTCCTGGCATTTTCAAACAAGGATGTGCAGAATGAATTAGCTCTTCAATTGTAATGATAGAGAAAGGCCATAGAAAATTTAATAAAGCTCAGAGCTAAATAATGTTCATTTCTGTATGCTGTGCCATAAACACTTCAGTGCTCCTTCTTTTTAATGTATTTGAGCCACCACAATAGCAAATATCCTGCTCAGAAAGCCAGAGCACAGACTGGAGCAGTGCTCGGGTTGATTGGTGTGACAGTGATGTATCTGGAGCCTCAGTATTTCCACTCTCTTGCATTATTGCAAAAAGGCATCATTAGATTAGAGCATGTATTATTATTTAACAAACAACTTACCCTTATCCCTGTTTTGTGAGGGCAGCGAGAAGGGCCTGAGCGTTCCTGGAGCTCCGTGTGAGGGGGCTTTGCCTGGGCTGCCATTGTGCAATCTCTGCTATGACATCTAGAGGCTGCTGTTTATTTTCTGTGGCTTCTTCTACGGGCAAGATTTTTGTGGTTTCTTCTGTGAAGAATCAGGATTGCTAATAAGAAGCCACAGGAATCAGATTTCTCAGGGTGAGAGGTCAGTGTCATTCTGTTCAGCAGAACTACATTTCTGGGTTAGAGCATCACTGGCAAGAAACATCCTAAGAGTAATGTCCTCCTTTCATAATTCCAGTAAATCCAGAAAGGGACAGCATGTTGGGAAAAGGACTTACACCAACAGAAAGTGTGCTAAAGTCCTAAAAAAGCATTCAAAGATTCATGTAAAAATGGGCACATCTGTGACAACAGGAGAGTAGTGATAAACTACTTAACAATTAACTAAGAACAGTGAGCTAAGACAACCCTTAACGAAATTCATGTTTTAATAAAACTCTGCTTCAGAAAAGCAGTATCTATCCTGATTAAATGATCACCTGAATTACTCCTTGCACTCCTACTACATCCTCAGCCTTTAACTGAGCAGAATGTCTGCTATAGATCCAATTTTCCCTGGTTCCACGTGCTGGCATCTGAAAAGCATTTCATGCTGTTAGTAAGTGCAACAAGGTATGACAGAAATCACACACAATTCACTGAACAGACTTAACATGAAGTTTCTCCCCAGTTCATACAGAATATTTCTGTGCCTTGAGGCTTTGTAGTACAGTGGGTTTGTATTACAGGGCTGGGAACAGTGGCCTCAGGAAATAAATGTGGAGGTGCATGTGAAGCAAATAAAGCGCAATGACAACAGGAAAACTTAGTTGTTCCTGCCAATGGGATTGATGGGATTGAGTTGTCTAGAAGATTTAGTGATGCCTAATCCTACCCAATTATTGAATTGTCAGGCTTGTTTGAATTTCTCTCTAAAGGTTTATTGATCCTATCCCCCTGCAACTTCATATAAACTGTTGTCAAGCAAGCAGTTGGGTAATACAGAAAGGCTTCAATCACATAGTCCCTCCTGAAGGGAGCTCAAACAACATCTGCCCAGGCCCAGCATCATTCCATTAAACTGTAAAGCTGTTGTGCAGTCTGCAAGCACCTCCTCACACAAGCTGAACAAACAAACACAACTCCACAAACTTTTCAACATTTGCTTTATTAATTTTTTCTGTCAGGAAACTAAGACTTCAGTTAAAAAAGGTCAGAGATATTCAACACAGATCAAACCCAACTTCAGTGACATGAGAACTACTGGAGAGCCACTGGTTTATCCTCCCACCCCATCTGATGGCCTCCCTGTTCTAAGATGTGTACTGGGCCCCTGAGATTGTCAATTAGAGAACTGGAAATACCCCAAAGACATCCAGCCATGTGTGAATCCCAGTCTGGCAAATAAATGGGACTCCAAATGCTAATTCATTAGAATCTCTTGAATATCATCCCTTCTTGCTTCTTTGTAGTCAGGGCCATCATTAACACTGCAAGTGTGATCCCCTCTCAACTCCATCTTCCAACTTTTCCTCAGTCCCTGCATTCCAGCCCCACTGTTTTTTCTACTTAAGCTTCTATCTATCTGCAATTAGTTTAACTGTACCCATGTATAAAAACTGGGACATATCTTTTTTCTCAGGATCATGACATTCCAGAACACTTCTTTAACCATTTTTATGTTCTCCTTACTTGGTTTTCCTCCACCTCTCCATCTAAAGGAATTAACATGATGATCTTTTCCAACCCTCTGTTTAATCACCCCCTGTTTTGACCAGGTAATAATGTCCTATCAGCCTGATCCCACAGGGCCACTTCTTCAGCTGAGCAAACAGCTCAACAGTCCCCTTCCCATATTTTTTCCCCTGTCTTTCACATGGCCATTTTAACAATGCCAAGGACTGAGTGAGGGTGTCTGTAGGAATACTTTCCCCACACTTTCACAACTAACACACATTCCCTCTCAGTGCCATGCCTCAGTGCTATGATCACTGTGATGCCTGTCAAAATCTTACCTTCTTATTCCCACTATTCACAATATAAAACAATGTTTCTGACCAACTTGACCACTTCTTCCTCTTTGCTCACCTTTGTGTCTGGCTGCTTTGTTTTGCTTTAGGAGAATCCAAACCAAAAAACCAAAACCAAACCAACCCAAAGTTTTCTGCCCAGGTCATCCTCCTTCCCTCCCTAGAACTGCCAAGTGTGCATCACTTGAGGCCTGTGGTAGCCAGCACTCCCCTCTGGCCAAGGTGTATAAGGCAGCACTGTATTTTACATGGTCATTTCTTTCCAGAAAGGAATGAATACTTTCAATAATACAGCTAAGCCACAAGACTTAACCTACTACTGATTGTCTTAGCACTTACACAGCAACAGTCATATTTAAATATTAGTACAATGTTTTCCTATGTGGCCTAGCAGGCTGTCCTTTAGTTTGAGTGCAGTGACTGAACAGTGTAGGGAACAGATAAAAATAATAAACCATGGGATTGCTCACTTAAAATTTTAATGTGTCCACATACTTTTGTATAATTCAGGCTGGTTTATCCAGAACGTCACCGGGTGGTTGTGTTAAACTGTGCATAATACTGGGCTGTGGGGATGTTGGAATATGCTTCTTCTTTAAGGTAAATGTTCCTAAAATAGAGAAAAATGTGAAGAAAGCAGTTAGTAAATGTTTTTCGCTATTACGTAGAAGCAGCCTGGGAAATCTAAATAAGATGTAATGCATTGGCACCCATAAATGCTCATAAATCATTAGAAATGGAATTTAATATAACCACTACTTTTTCTCTCACATGTATGCCACATCTCAGAACAGCAAACCTGGGGCTTTTCATCCTCAGACACCCTCCAAGAATCTCGTAGTTAAAAAAAAAAATTAACACCATGCCAAATTTTTGCTTTCATAGTAAGAAAACTTCATGTATTGGAAATTAAGTTGCAAAATGTATTTATGCATGACCAAAAAAAAGAGAAAAAGAAAAGGACTGGAAGAATAGAACATCAAATCTCCTGGGTCTGATTTTCTTCTCCTGTATAACCTTTCCCATTAGAGCAGACACAAGAGCTGCCCAACAAGACACATCCAGTGGTTAGTTAAAGAATCATCAAATTCTGTCACACATTAATGGAAATGCTCTGTCTGTGTTGTGGTAGCTTAACCCTGAGCCACCAGAAACTGGCAGTTCTACTGATACCCATCCTCTTTTGTTTCAGAAAATTAAGATAAATTAAAGAAACATGTACTGTTTTATATCTAATTACATCATTTTCAGCATAGCTAAGCATACTTACTCTCTATTTTGCTAGCTATACAAACAGTCTGTTATCAGTGGAACATATTTAAGAATTCCAGCTAATTCATTCATGTCAGTCAGTAACACTCCAAACCTGCTCTTTGAAGATTGATTAAAAAATACTAAAAAACACACTTCGGATGAATTGCTGATTTTTTTAAAAGTATGACCTTGTAACAAGCGCATTAAAAAAGCTACAAACAATACCGGTAAGAAAGCCAAGCTATTGTGTTACTAAAGGGCTGTATTTGAAGAGCACGCGGCCCGTACTTCGCCCTCTGCTCCTGGGAGAGCTCAGCGTTCATCACGTCCAGGTCCCGGCGCCGCTGCCGGCGCTGCCGCTGCAGCTCCCTCTCCCGGAGCAGCTGCGCTCTCGCGGCCTGCACGCGCTGCCGGTCCCACTCCGCCTCCCGCTGCCGCTCCTGCTCTCGGACCCTCTGCAGCACGGACAAAAAGCATCCATTTCTCCTTGTTCACGGACAAAGCTGTATATATAAACTCTCTCTTGGTTAGCCAGGGGTGTAACTTGATGTGAGAAGTGCACAGATACCATAATATGGCTAACTGGGTGTAATAGCTGAGCCACCAACACCTCCCGAGGAGACCCCACACTGTTTGTAACTGCCTCACTTCTTGTCTGGCATCACACTGGACAGAATCAAGAAACCAGTTCTGCAAAAAACTCCCTTTTCTGGGGCTGTACTCATGTTCTGTCAGCTTAACAACTTAAATGGGTTCACTTTAGGGTCACAGGAGAGCCAGGAAAAGGACATTCTATCTTCAGCTTTAATAACAGCACTAGGTAAGACATACTAAAGCCTGTGGTGTTGCAGGGATTAAAAGATAAAACCAAACACTATTCCTTAGCTGTCATGAACACAGCCTCTGCACTGAGGGAGCCAAGTGGCTTCCTGCCTCACAATGCCTAGGCCTGGACACTCCTGACTTCACAGGAAGGGTACATCTCTTCACTCTGACTGCCTGCTTCCATACACCTTTAGAGCAGCAACTACTACCAATACTTAGTATTTCTATTGTAATTCTATTCCAGAAGCTCCTCCCAGCTGTTCAGAGACACTGTGTTCACTCAGACCAATTCAAGTTTGGGTAAAATGCAGATGGGTGGAAAACACAGTCTGATAGTAAGACATGCAGGGCAAACAATGATATTATTTTCCTAAAAACATTGTGTATAATGGTATTACAACCAGGAAAACAGAACATGCATGTGAGGTTAAGTACCAGGTTCTCCAGCGCTTGCTCCTTCTGCCAGTGACGAATTGCCATCAGCTGCTCCTGGCTCATTCCTTTCCAGCGATCCACGAGCACGCGGTTCCCGAGGGGACTGAGTGCCTGGGCAGGGTTTTCAGAAAGGAAGTCTCCTCGAAGGAGGCTGTTAATTTCATCCATGTTATCTCTCAGCGTCTGAGACTTGTACAACTCCTTTTTATAAGCTAGTTCAGCAGCCTAAATTCGGCAGAAGGAGAGAGGAGATGTTTTTTACAAGAGAAAATATGAACTAAGTGATGAAACAAAGTTAATACATCAGAACAAATTTCTTTCCAACCTGCACACAGTTGGCAAAAGCATCACATACAGATACCATGATCAGAGACGTGGAGCTGTTGCTGCCCACTAGGCAGCAAGGTGAGAATCAGGAGGACAGTGTTGGCAGAGGGTAACTAGAGGACAGCTGGATCCTTGGCTTCTTTGTTCACTTGCCAAAGAGGATAAAGTCTGTCTTTCCATTGCTGAAACAACCTTGGCAGGCAACTGCTAAGAAACCTCTGTGCAAATGTCACTCATTGTACTTGTGCACATCTTATTTTCCCTCTGTGTCTCCACTTTTTCTACAAAGCAAACCAACCAACTCACCCAGCAGGAATTTACCTGGATTCTGTTGAAATCCTTAGTGGCTGTACAGACAGCACGTCTGCTTTCTTCTTCCTTCCGTTGTTCCTCCATAATCTTTTGGTCAATCTCAACCCTATACTTGTCATAAAGGTCATCTAAATTAGATTAAAATGAAATGTAGTCAATATTCATGGACATGATGTGCCACAAGAGTTAACCAGGGGAAGGGACAGGGGGGACCTACAGATACAGCAGGCTGAATTACAGAACTATCCCCAAATCCTACCACCAAAGATTGCCATTTGGGGATTTCAGATGACTTAGAAATCAGTTTATTACACAACCCATCTTGTCTTAACAGTTAGTGCTAAAATGAGAAAGTATATTAAATACTGGAAAAAAGGAATGTTTCATGATGAGCTAGGAAATGAAAACCAGTGTTATTTTGCCTGCTCCAGAGCAGCACAGATTGGACAATTTGGCCTGATGAAGTAAGCATACAAACCACAGCCGGGCTTTCAGCATGCTCCTGTCCTTTATTTGACAGGAAAACCAGAAATGAAACCTAGGTAATATTACCATCATCACATGTTATTAAATATAGATTTCCTGAGAGCTGTAAAGTAGCAACTGCTGCAGTATTTGTAAAAGTTAAATCCACACCAGGCTACACCATCTCTTCAGCAGAGACGTCACGACTGCAGAAAAAGGAGATTAAAACATCATTATCATTTTGTTACCTGCCAGTTTTTGGTCAGCTAATGCAGTCTTCCAGTCCTTCTGTTGCTGAAGAGACCACTCTCTTAACTGCTCCTTTTGGAACTTCATCCTCTGCTCATAGTTGAGGTCTTCCCCTGCAAACTTCTGCATGCCAGATACGGTGCAGCGAGGGTCGGTGTCCGACACTCGCGCGGGCCTGTCTTTCTTCAGGGCCTCTGGATCGTTCAGGTCAAACTCACGCCTTGTTTCTGGAGTCTGATTCTTCTGAAATTCCTTCAGAGCCTTAGTCATGTCTTTGATTTCCCTTTTCTGCTGCTCTTCCAGCAGGCACATGAGCCTGTCATTCCTCTTCAAGTCATTAGCTAGAACAAACAAACACAATGAAGACACAACTCTTACAGGGGCACATGTAAGATGGAAATTAAATTTTCAGGGTGAATAAACAGAATATAAAAGTCCTCAAACTGTTATGCCTTAGGAAAGAGTATCTGATCTAGGAGTGCCAACCCAGCAATCACAGTAATATTGACTTATGAAATATTTTCAGCTTTTTAGGTATAAATTAATTTATTAATGCTCCAATGAAATGTATGCATATGGAACAAATGCAGTAATAACTACTTCTAGAACTATGAGGTTTCATTTGGTGAACACCTGCAGGAACACATGCAATGTTCTGCAAACCAATTCTCCCCCTTGATTCTTTGTTTACAGCTACAACTGAAATACATTAAGTGGCTCATTAAGCAAACAAAAATCAGGGTCCCAGAGCTGTAGATACCTCTTCCATAGTTCCAGCCATTTTTCTAACCTTAGCACTGAGATAATTAGCTGGCACTAACACCTTAATAGCTCCTGCCCATTTAATTAACATTAACTTAGTTACAGCATTTTTAAGAAAAACAAACAACAAAACCTGCACTCTAAATTAGCCACTTTAGCTATTTAAATATAATTCACAAGGAAAGATATTTCTTCTGTTGCCAGACTCTAGTTTAATCACACCTATATAAATCTTGACATGCTGAGGAAAATACATATTGTACCAATGCAGATGTATGAACATAAATAGGACATGAATTGGATGTCTGAATTCAGAGAATACATGAAGTGAAAAAAGAAAGCAGGAAGCAGATAGTGACATTTAACTGTTCACTGAAATATCACAGGGTTTAGGAATATACCAAATTTTTCATGTCGTGCTTTTTCAATTTCTTCTTGAATTTTCCTTTGCTTGACTTGCACATCCAATGCATCTTTATCAATCTATAAAATGAAAAAATAAATAAAAGCAGCTCTTTAAGAAATGTTTGAACAATGAAAACCAGGGATTGTCAAGCTGCCTTGACTCACAGTTGTACAAGACAATATAAACCCACCAGCAGCAAAGTATCTATTACACATCACTAATGTAGGTAACTTAAAATGCACTACAGGGTGTTATAACCTGTGACAGAACATCCACACCCAGGGGAAGCAGGACCTGGGCACAGCATAACACAGGGCACAGCATCAGGTGGGAGCAGCTGTCTCCCTTCTAGGCAAAAGAATCTGGCCCCACATTTGCTGGCAAATTAATAGGGCAGAAATACAAGTTTTATTTCTTTTCTTTCACGGTCAAATCACTTAATGTCTTTGAAAAAAATTGTCAAGAAACAACAACAATTCTTCAAGGATCTGGTGAACTATTTTGACAGCCTTTGACTAAGAACTATTCAGATGAAGACAGAAACAGGTCCTGGCTAAAGATACACGTGGTTAGTGCTGTAAAAGGACAAGACTGTAGGGATCAGGCAAAGATGTAACTTGGTAAACCAGGGTGGAACCATTAGGAGCTCTGTTGTCCAAGAACAACGCTGTCACAGACGTTGAATACCAGCCCCTCCTGAGGTCTCCCTGGGGAAGCCAAGCTTTCAATGTAACTGCAGGGGATTCTGCTGAGAGAAATTCAATCCCAGTTCATTGGCGGTTTCTGGCAGTCACACAGGCGGGTCGGTGCATCGCCGGGTGTTCCAGGGCTGGCTCCCTGCCCTTGGGACAGCGTTCCCTGGGCACGGGCCCTCCCACCCTCCTGAGAGCCCCTCACAGGTCCCCCCAGCCCCTCACGAGTCCCCTCAGCCCCCGACGAGTCCCCTCAGGCCCCGACGAGTCCCCTCAGGCCCCGACGAGTCCCCTCAGGCCCCGACGAGTCCCCTCAGGCCCCGACGAGTCCCCTCAGGCCCCGACGAGTCCCCTCAGGCCCCGACGAGTCCCCTCAGGCCCCGACGAGTCCCCTCAGGCCCCGACGAGTCCCCTCAGGCCCCGACGAGTCCCCTCAGGCCCCGACGAGTCCCCTCAGGCCCCGACGAGTCCCCTCAGGCCCCGACGAGTCCCCTCAGGCCCCGACGAGTCCCCTCAGGCCCCGACGAGTCCCCTCAGGCCCCGACGAGTCCCCTCAGGCCCTCACGGGTCCCTTTACACCCCTCCTGCTACAGCGCCCCCAAACCGCCGTCTGGAGCAGCAACTCGTTAACCTGCAAGTTTGAAAGTGCCTCAGAAACACACACCTTGGCTCCTTCTCCTCGGCTCCCCCTCACACGCACCTCAGGGAGGCCCTAAGTGCTGGGGGGGCCTCAGTGCCCACTCGCGCCGGCACAGCCGCCCCTGCTCTGGGGATCGCCCTCGCCCTGCTCAGACCGCCTGGGCGCGCCGGGAAAACGGCGCCATCCATCCATCCATCCATCCATCCATCCATCCATCCATCCATCCATCCATCCATCCATCCATCCCTCCCTCCCTCCCTCCATCCCTCCCTCCATCC
>VWZD01000013.1:62329-132602 GCA_013396695.1 Sakesphorus luctuosus | reverse complement strand
CGCCCCGGCCCGGCAGCGGCCCGGCCGGGACAAAACGGGAGCGGCCCGGCCCGCACACAGACAACAGCGGCTGTCGCGATGGGAACGGGAGCACCGCCCCCGCGGCCCCGCACGAGGCGCCGAGAGGGCCGGGCGGGGCGGGGCCAAGAGGGGTGGGCGGGGCGGGGCCGCGAGGGCGTCGTCGAGGCCAAGGCCGTGCAAGGCCCGGCGGGGTTCGGCGCTGAACTGTGGGAATAGCTGCGTCGGGTGGGCTGCCCCGTGCCTACAGGCGATTCCCCCCGGCCGCCCCCCGAGCCCCGGGTGGTGTGGGGCGCGCAGCCCCGGCCATGGGGTATCTGAAGCTGCTGGTGGTGCAGGACTTCAAGTCGTGGCGCGGGCAGCAGGTTATCGGCCCTTTCATGAGGTTCAACTGCATCATCGGGCCCAATGGATCAGGTAGTGGGGTGAGGGCTCGGTTGGGGCACTGCCCGAGATCCCCCCCGTGCCTTGGGCCAGGCCGGGCCTTGCCGGCTCCGGGCCCGCCCGACGTGCGAGCCCTTCCAGCAGGAGCGGGCGCTGCTGGGCCTTTAACTTGGAGTTGTGTCGGTGCTCCAGGCCGAGCAGAACGCCTGGTGTGCCAACACGCCACCCCTCGGCCACCCCTGCGCAAAGCCCGGCTTACAGAGGGCACACGGGAGGGTTGTCCTCAGCCCCGTGGCGGTGGGAACCCAATCCTGGCCTGGAGCGAGGGCCGTGCCGGGCTGGGCTTTCCCTGAAAAGGCAGCTCTGGGATGGCCCTGCCCTGCGGCCCGCGGGGAGGGTTTGTGGGGCAGCTCACTGTGTCATCCCAGACTGCTCCCACTCTGATCCCCTTCCCAAAGCTCCACCACACCGGGATTGTATCCCCCTGGCCCATGTGATTCCCAAAGCTCCTCCACACCGGGATTGTATCCCCCTGGCCCATGTGATTCCCAAAGCTCCTCCACACCGGGAGTGTATCCCCCTGGCCCATGTGATTCCCAAAGCTCCACCACACCGGGAGTGTATCCCCCTGGCCCACGCGGTGCGAGGTGAGGGTTGTCCCCACAGAGCCACAGGGACGTGCTTTGCTGTTCATCTGAGTTTTCCCAATCTGTTACTGATGCAGTTTGTGACTGGGATTTTTAGATCTTGTAGTCTCTTCACTTACCTGATTAAAGATTGCAAGTTCAATATATTTAGCACTGTTATAATACTCTTTGTCATTCTATCCCCACTGGTCTGTATTGGAAGGTCTCTAAATTGTGGGTACTTTTTCTAAGTACTCTTCCAGTTAAATCTGAGTACATTTTATAGATGAATCCAGGGACAAAAATTGTGAGTATTACATAATCTCTCAGTTGAGCCTTTTAATTTATTATTTATTTATCTGTTTCCCCGCTACTAGTCTTCCTTTTCAGATATTTTTGAGAATAAGTCAAAATATTGCCAAAGTGGCAAAATTTAAGGATGAAAATAATTAAGCTGTCAACAGAAATGATCAAGACTAAAGGGGGATAACAAAAAGAGGATTCCATGAGGAGAATTTTTGTGGAAGGACTATGACCAGAGAGCTTTGTTGCTGTGGTGGATGGATCTGGGAAGGTGCTTGTGCTGTTGGGGAGACTGGAGTTGAAGTGGAAAAGTTGTGGATGGAACTCATGCAGCAAAGCTCCCCCTCTGCATGCCAGAAATGCCAAGGATGGAGTGTGGTGTGGCTCACCCAGCTGGAGAAATGATCTCTGGAGAAGCCTCTGGGAAAAAAAAAGTGTTCAATAAAGCTAAGGAAATAACAAATCAGTTTTGTGATGATTTTATTACAGACAGGCTTGTTTTCTGCTGCTGGTGTGCTGCATCTTAGAAATGTGTTTCTTTATTTGCAGTATTTGTTCCTCAAGGAAATCAGAGAATCACAGAGTTTGAAGGGATCTTAAAGCCCCCCCAGTGCCCCCCCTGCCATGGGACACCTCCCACCAGCCCAGGGTGCTCCAAGCCCTGTCCAACCTGGCCTTGGACACTCCCAGGGATGGGGCAGCCAAAGCTGATCTGCCCAACCTGTGCCAGGGCTCCACAGGGAACAATTCCTTGCTAAAACAATAAAAAAATACAGAATAAGAATTCATAAAAAATTTTGCAATTCTGCAGGGCTTTTTTAGCTACTTGTTAATGCAATGCCTCATTTCTGCCACGTCAAAGCAACTTTTAAAATTCCTTTGAAGGCAAATCTAACATCATGGATGCTGTCAGCTTTGTGATGTGTGAGAAGACCTCCATGCTGCGAGTGAAGAGTGTGAGGGAGCTGATCCACGGAGCACACGTGGGCAGGCCAGTGTCCCCCACAGCCAGTGTGAGGATTGTGTACTGTGAGGAGGATGGGCAGGAGAAGACCTTCTCCAGAGTTATCCGGGGTAGGTGGTGGGTCCTGCTGCACATCCTGTCTCTTGTCTGCTCTAGAAAGAAAGGGAGACAAGAAATACTCAGCTTGGAGTTTCAGATCCCAATTTCATTTCATAGCTGGGTGAGTTAATGCTTGTATTGCTACGGTCCTGCACTAGCTTTTTGGTAGTGGTATAAATGAAAAAACACACTGGGGAAAATCCCTGGAGGTTTTTCAGCTGAGCTTGGCCGTGGCACTGAGTGCCATGATCTGGTAAAGGGACTGGAGTTGGCCCAAGGGTTGGACTTGATGATCTGAGAGGTCTTTTCCAACCCAATCCATTCTGTGATTCTAAATCAGTTAAAAAATTCAGCAAGTGATTATTGTGTGTTCTTTGCACTGTTTCTGTCTGTAGGTGTTCCCTTGGGATGTGTAGATGGTGTAGGCTCCAGGAAATGGGGCTGGCATGAGCACTGGAGCACAGCAATACCATCCCCAAGTGTTTTCATACAGAAAAGTGGAATTATTGAAAGCAATACAGGAGTAATTGAAATCTATTTCCTTTCTTTGACAAAATTGCTCCCTTAAGTCACTCCACCAGTTTAGTTCTTTTCCAGTGGAGTTTGTTCTGTAGCATTTTCAGTAATCGCTTTTCCTTCCCTCCTTTAGGCAATTGCACTGAGTTTCTGTTCAATGACAAGTCTGTCAGCAGATCTGTGTATGTATCTGAGCTCGAAAAAATTGGCATTCTGGTCAAGGCCAGGAACTGCCTGATCTTCCAGGTGAGCATCCAAGGTACTCTGTAAGGAAAATAAACTCTTCTGAGGTTCTTATTTCACAGAGCACCCAGTTGTCTGTTTGATAGAAAGGGGGGCACCCTTAGCTCTCCACAGGAGATTTTTGCCTGACCTCGACCAAGAACTGCAAGACAACAAAATAGAAATCAGGGGGTTTGTGTGTACAGGAGTGCATTAGTAAGAAAGAAGCTAATCTGGAAGAAATTGAGTGTTTGTATTATTCACAGGATATAAGAAAATATATGTCTCTATAAATGTTTAGTGTATTCAGTTCCAGGAGTGTTAGGAAAAAAAATTCATCTTAAAACACTCCTATTAATAAAAACTCATTGAAGTGTAAGGGATTTTTTTGTTGAGATTGAGGGATTGAGAATTCCACTGGGCTGTTACTTCCCAAGAATTCAATGACATTGGTCAGAAATGCCTTACCTTGCAATGAACACATTGCACAAAATTGTGTTCCTTACAGTTGCTGAGGAAAATTGCTGACAAAGAACTGATTTTTGCCTTTCACAGAAATGATTTTTTCCACACCTGAGTGGCTGAGTGATGTTCCTTTGGGCACTCAGTTTTTGCTAGGGTTGGAATCTAAAAGTATTTCCATCCAACTCTGTCCCCCATAAATATAACCAGAGATCAATCAGTCTGTTGTATGTGCTCCTAAATAAATGCATGAGGCAGCAGAGGGTCCCAGTGCTGCATTATTTACTGCTTTGGGCCATTCTGTTTAGGGAACAGTGGAGTCAATTGCCTTGAAGAAGCCCAAGGAGAGAACTCAGCTATTTGAACAGATCAGTGGTTCCTGGGAACTGGCTGAAGAATATGAACAAAAGAAGAAGAAGATGCAGCAAGCAGAAGAGGAGGTGCAGTTTCATTACAACAAGAAGAAAAGTGTTGCAGCAGAACGCAGGCAGGCAAAGATGGAGAAAGAGGAGGTAACTCAGTTACTGCTTTTTTGCCTGTAAAGATACCAGACTTTGTATCTTTAATGAGCTTAAATACATTTAAAATAAAACGAACCACAAACTCCCACTGGTTTTAATCTAGGGTGTTTTTTCAGTATGGCATACTATATAATAATTTGATAGCATTTAAGAGAGTGGGAGAGTGGAGGAGTATATATAATAAAATCTAAATAAATGAAAGCCTAAGTTTGGTAGTATAATTTAAGAATGATTTAAATGTTTGAGTTTTATGATTAGTGCACATTACAGCTACTGGTACATCATCTTATTTCACTTTGGACTTGACTGCTAATGATGGAAAATCATTTTTATAAACCATAAATGAAATTTTCATGTTGGTAGGCAGAGCATTACCAGATGCTGATCAAGGACCTGGATAAAGAAAGGATGCAGCTAAAGCTTTTTCTGCTTTATCACAATGAAAAAAACATTGACTTCCTGAAAACCAGTTTGGATGAAAAGAATCTGGAGGCTTATACCAAGAAAGAGTCTCTTTCTGAAGCAGAAGAGTCATTTAGAGCAAAGAAGAAACAGCTTGGTGTACTAAACAGGGACCTACAGCACATGGAGAAGGAAATGAAGTAGGTTTTGCAGTCGGGTGCTGTGAGAGCTGAACTCTGTGTGGGGTGCATGGGGAGGTGGTGCCAGGTGTGCAGTGCCTGTGACACAGCTGGGGGACAGCCCAGAGCTGTGCCAGGCAGTTTGTGGCAGGTGTGCAGTGCATGTGGCACAGCTGGGGGACAGCCCAGAGCTGTGCCAGGCAGTTTGTGCCAGGTGTGCAGTGCCTGTGGCACAGCTGGGGGACAGCCCAGAGCTGTGCCAGGCAGTTTGTGGCAGGTCACTGCAGTGATATCTAGACATGCCAAGATTGTCAGCAATTCCATTATCTAAGTGCCTGTTTGCTATTACATTTCAGAAGGCTTTGCTTTGCTTCCTAAATGACTATTTTCAGTGGATTTAAAAAAGTAATCCCCCCAGTGTAAGACCCCAGTACAGCCCCAGCCTTGAATTGAAAACTGATTGTGTGTGTGTCTGGGAGAGGGGGTTTCTTCTTTTCTCTCCTCCCTCTCTCCCCTTTCTCTTTTTGCTCCATAGCTTTGTTGTTCCCACTGTGTTTTGTGGTCGTTGGTTGGTTGGGTTGTTTGCTTTGGCTTTGTCTTTGGATTTTTGTTTTTTAGGACTCTAGAAGCATCACTGATTCAGCAGAAACCTCTCTATATAAAAGCAAAGGAAAACACCTCCTACCAAATCAAGAAAGTAGAAATGTCTAAAAAATCTCTGAGGGACAAGGAGAAATCCTGTGATAAGGAAAAGCAGAACATAAAAGAACTCGAGAGAGAATTGAGTGACATTGAGAAGGCGTGGAGAGCGTTTGAGGAGAAAGCTGAAGAGGAGATGATGGAGAGAGCAGCACGTGTGGAGCTGGGGGAGAGTCAGGTGAGCTGGGAGAAAGTCAGGTGAACTGGGAGAAAGTCAGGTGAACTGGGAGCCCCAAAAGCTCTGATGGCTGGAGAAAATCCCCCAAATCCCCCCTGCCACAGGGCAACCATTATTTCACCAATGACCCGTAACTTCTGGTGCTCTGTTTGTTGTGGAACTCAAACCAAACCTGCAAGTTTTGTGTGGAGACCCGGCCCCCTGTGGAGAGCAGGACAGAAAGCATTCCCAGGGTGATGACAGGCAGGTGCTGCTCGAGGCTGAACACCACGAGTCCTCCCACTTCCCAAGAAGGGAGTTTATTTTTCCTTTCTTGGTGTGCAGCTGGAGCGGTACAGAGAGCTAAAGGAAGTAGCAAGAAAGAAAGTGGCTACACTGACCCAGCAGCTGAAGAAACTTCACTGGGAAGAGAAAGGAGATCAAGAAAGGCTGAAACTCAATCGGAGGAAGAAAACCGAAGTTGAGGTATTTATATCAAAGCAGAATTGTGTTTTATGGAGAAAAAGATCTCTCTGCCCCTCCCTTTGGTATAACTCTCTGTAGAAAGGGGATCAGTGCTGTGACACAATCAAGTCCATAGCAGAGGAGATACACTGGAGGTGTTAGTTCAATTTTCATGTTGCAAAAAGGCTTCTAAATTTGGTCAGAGATTGTTTGTGTGGGCCCACACAGAGGGTTTGCGTTGGAGAGCTTTGGCTTTAATCTTTTACTCTTACTCAGAACATAAGAATTGTCATCAGTTCCTGAGTTTGTAAGTGCAGTTTTTCTGTCTGGAGTGTCTCCCTGCTGCCATATATCTGTATGACACACCCTGCAGGGGTGTATTTTGAGCACAGTTACACACAACTGACCTTAAAACCATCTCAGCAAAAAGGTATGAGTGTGTTGTAGCTGGAAAAATCTCCTCAGTGTCCACTGTTCTCTTGCACTTCAGAGGGAGGTGTTTGGTGTGAGTACAAAGCATTGCAGTCATTTTGGTTCTGGTATCTCTTATCATTGCAGATCCAAACATCTGACAATGAAAGACCTACACTGTGGCTTGGTCACCATACCTGATGTTTGCTTCTGATGGAAGCAAAGGCTCAGCTGATAATTTGTCTTTTTCTTGTCATGTTTGGGGCTTTCTGCTTGTTTTTCAAACTGATAACCTTGCAGTTTTGTCACCTCCTAAGAAGTGACAGAGGCACCACACATTTCTTCAGCATTTACTTATGGACTCAAGGTTTCAGGGGGACTCCTTTTTGGAAAACTTAAAACCCTATCAGAGCAGACTTTATGAGCAGTAGAGTTCCTAACATCCCAGCCTTGTACATGTGCTTCTTTTCCCTTTTGAAGTCCCAGTTACCACGAAATTGTAGTTAGTATCTAGAGGTGCAGTCAGTTCAACTGCCTGTGCTTCTGAAAGTGGGGAAATCCCAGTGCACTGCTGAGAAAGCAACAAGGGATACTTGAGAATTCTCATATCTCATGAGTAGGCAGATACTGAAGCAGGTGCACAAAAAGATTGACTCTCCATCCCCAGGGCTATTTAAAAGGTCACAAGGATCTCAGGAGTTACAGTAAGGCTTAATAAAATGAGTAGGTAACAGCACTTGCTTTGATGTATATTTGTTAAAATTGAGTCATTGGAAATACTTGTTTCAGTGTTGTTTGGGGATTTTTTTACTACAATGTTTTGTGTCAGTTTGGAAGCTCTATGGCACCTTCTTTGTGTGTCCTTGGAAAAAGCTGGTGATACAAGGCCAAGAGAAGCACCTCTTCTGTTTTAACACCTATAACTTTCTAACTCCATGTTTAAAGTGGTTTTATTTATTGGTGTCACAATTTTCTGTGCTGAAGAGGCTTTCTCTAAGCTGTAGCTGAACACAAAAAATGCAGTGATGGCCTTGATGAAATAATTCCCTCTATTATTCATGGTGCAGTTTGTCATCTATTGCTGTAGAAGAGATGCTGTTGCTTTGGTGTGAAATACCAGTAAGGAAGAAAAGATCTGCCTCAGTACTTGTTCTGAATTGAGAGCTTAATATCTTGCTCTAAGCTGTGGTTTTCCTCTAGTTGGTTTTGAACACATTCTGTTTGTGATTGCACAGGAAACCATAAAGCAGACTGTGGAACAGATAGAGGAGTATAAAAAACGCATAGAGAAGTTGGAAGAATATGTCAAGATATGCACGTAAGTCTGAAAAATGAAAACTGCTTTGATTTCTTGTGTATCAGACATTTTCAGCGGGTTTCTAACTATTTTCTTTAAAATTTTAGTACAAATTAGAATTAGAACCCTAATTCTACCTAATAGCTTATTGAAGCAATATAGCTATTACAGCAGTTGCCAAAAGGAAGTAGGAAGCGTGATGACTAATCCATATTTTGTTTGAATCAGTTCTATAATTCTAATTTCTTGAAAATTATGTGAATGTGGGTATGGGGCTGTTAGGGGGCAAATCCTGAGCAAGGGAGCAGGGCAGTTCTGTATGGGGCTGTTAGGGGGCACATCCTGGGCAAGGGAGCAGGGCAGTTCTGTATGGGGCTGTGGGTATGGGGCTGTTAGGGGGCACATCCTGGGCAAGGGAGCAGAGCAGTTCTGTAGTTGTGATGCTCTAGAAAGCATTAAGATTTCTGTTGGGTATCAGCTCAGTTCTTGCTGCCAGTTTTTACTCCTGTGGAGTGAAGTGACTGCAGAATGACCTCAGCTTGTACTACAGGTGCATATAAACGAAACAGTGACTTGCTCCTTGTGTTCCTTCTGTCCCAAGGGAATCTCTGGCAGAGAAGCAGCAGCAGGAGGAGGTGCTGGCCAGGGAGGTGGAGGGCTCTGCAGTGAGGATGGCTGCAGTGCAGGAGGAGCTGGGCAGGCTGGTGGGCGAGCTGCAGAGCGCCAGGATCGACCACCACGAGGGCCGGCGTGCACAGATGAGGGCGGAGGTGCTGGACAGCCTCAAACGGCTCTACCCGGACGCCGTGGTAAGGGAGGGCCTCACTCTGCTGGGTTTGGCAGTTCTGCCTCAGGCTGGGGGCACTGCACACTCTGCATCCCACACAGCACCACAGGCCAGGAGTCTCCAGCGGCTGAAATAGGAAATGCCCAAATGTGCTGTTCCTGAGACAGCAGGGAGAGTGACCTGTCACAGACAGCTCTTACCAGGTCTCTCTTCATTTGTTTAAGGATAAAACTGCATGAAAACTGGTCGTCTTCTGCAGCAGCTACATGTCAACAAGCAGAACAAAATTGTTCCTGCACCAGTTCCAGATTGTGATGTTCAGAATGGGCATCATAGGTTTGATCCTTCAGAAAAAGCTCAGCTGTGCCAATAGTTACAGAAAGGGAGCAAAAGATCTCTTGGGAGCATGTACCACAAAGAACTAATTAGTTTCGTCTGTGGATGTGTTATTTAATGATTATTTGGATAGTGCAATTCAAGAAAAATACCTTTTATTCTTTCTATGCTACTAAAATAGGCAGATTCTTCTTTTTTGGATTGAAGCTGGGGTAGTGCCTCTCTTGCTGCCATTTTCCAGTTAACAGTGGTATTTATTTAAGACCTTACTGTCACTTCAAGTTCCCATTAAGTGTTAGATACTTTCTCCCCAGAAAAGATGCTTAGCTAACTTTGTCACTCTGTCACTGAGATATGTAACTGCAACCTCAGAGAAAAAATTGGATCCCTTCAGGAGGCATACTCTGCAGGTTGGGTTGATGACTACTACAATTTCTGCTTTTTCTGATGTACAGCCATTGTGAGAGAGTGCAGCTGGTAGATGTGTAACACATTTTCCTCCTACTGCTTCTGTATCTTGTATGTAGAAATATTATTTGATATGTAAAGTAACATATTTTCTCTGTATTTCTATTTTCAGTTTGGAAGATTGCTTGACCTGTGTCATCCTATCCATAAGAAATACCAGCTTGCTGTTACCAAGGTGTTCAGTAAATACATGACTGCTATTGTTGTCACCACTGAAAAAACAGCAAGAGATTGTATTCAGTTCCTGAAACAAGAACGAGCTGAACCTGAAACGTTTCTTGCTTTGGATTACCTCGATGTGAGTACATTTTCCTTTCTCCTGTCAGTAGCAAGGTAGTACACTTGTAAATCTTGGTAGTGGATCATGTAAGCTTAACACAAGCAGGCTCAAGTGCTAAGGCTCAGGACTTGGGAAGTGAATTCCATGAGGTTTCTCCTGCTGGCCCATTTCTCCAGCCTGCTGAGGCCCCTCTGGGTGAGCATCTCAGCATTCCTCCCAGCTTCATGCCACCAGCAGATTGCTGAGGGTACACGCTTCTCCATCACCCAGAATGTTCGTGAGGATGGTAAACAGGATCCTTGGGTTCCCCTCCCTGCCCCTCTCTGAGCACAGCAGGGACTCTTGTGCCTCCCCAGTCCTCAGCAGCTCTTGCAGTTGCCCCCCTGTTACCTGCACATCCTGTCCCCAAACCTCTCAGCTCTGGGCAGGCTCTCTTGTAACAGCCATTCCAGACTCTGCTGCTTTGCTTTCCAGGTCAAACCAATCAATGAGAAGCTGAGGGAGATAAAAGGAGCTAAATTGCTGGTGGATGTTGTACAGACACCCTTTGCTCCAGTGAAAAGAGTGATCCAGTTTGTGAGCGGGAACAGCTTGGTCTGTGAGACCATGAGGGAAGCCAAACACATCGCCTTTGAGGGCCCTGTGAGGCTCAAAGTAAGAGCTCAGCTTTGGTGCATGTGGTTTGCATTGCACTTACATGTTTGATGCCATTTAAATCAGTCTTTTCTGCATGTACTGTGAGGTGTTGCAGATAAACACAGTGGTGCTGTGCTGTCTAATCCCACTCAGATAAACCACCAGGTACTTCTCATGGCTCTGTTTTCCTCTGTCTGGTAGGAAGTTGAACTGGTTTCCTGGGAAAAAGGGGAGGCAAATTCGGGGATAGTTAGTGGCCCAGTATGCTACTTGGTATGGTCCTTGTGAGGAGGAGGAGGAGGAGGAAGGAGGGATAATCCTACACTTAAAACTGTCTGATTTAAAAACTCAGACTTTATCTTGCAAGGTTTTCTTTGAAGAAATGTTTTCAAAATTCTTTAAGGTATCTGCCAGAATCTCCTGGTTGTAGATCTGGGCTGTGTTAAGGACTGGAAGCATCTCTGTCACCTCCTGCAATCCTTGCTCCTTATTCACAGCTGTACTGCTGCAGACAGTCTCTTATGCACTTGGTTAACCTTTTAAAACCTCGATTAAAACAGCCCTAAGTTGTAGTTGAGTGTGAAATCATATACACTTGGAATCAAATCACAAAAGCACCCATGTTCTTCACTAAAATGTGCACTTTCTGTGTACAAACAGGCTGCTTTTCTTTGCTCCATTATCGTGCTGCCTTGTTCTGCTGAGCCCAACAGAACCTTCTAAGTGCCAGTGTACACACAGGTGTCTTGTGTGAATGTTCTCAATGCAAGGAAATGGTACAATTTCCTGTCATTTTCTGGTCAGTTGTAATAATACCAAAATGTGATTGGTGGTAAGAAACAACACACATTTTTTGTGGATTCATCTACCTCATCTTAACAGGTTTGGAACAGGAAAAACATTGAAGTCCAACTCAAATGTGGTTGTTGCTTGTTTAACTGCCATATCTTGGGCACTGCTTGATGGGCTATTTTGGCTGGTTTTGTTAATTTTTGTTTGGGTTTAATTTTTGTTTGGGTTTAATTTTTGTTTGGGTTTAATTTCTGTTTGGGTTTAATTTCTGTTTTTCTTCCAGACAGTGGCTCTTGATGGAACTTTATTTTTGAAATCTGGAGTGATTTCTGGAGGATCCAGCGATTTAAGATTTAAAGCCAGATGTTGGGATGAAAAAGAAATCAGTAAAATGAAAGAAAGAAGGGATACCTTGATTAATGAGTTAAAGGTAGGTCTGCTAATAGCACTTCACTGTGAGTCAGGAAGGTGTAAAGGTTGTGTCTGACTTGGTTCAGCTCTGGGAAGGTGATTTTCTGAGAAGGTGATTTTCAGACCTTGTAGAAGATGCAGACAGGACATGGTAGCTGTGTCTGCTCCTCCAGTTAATAACAGCCAGCTGTGCTCCTCTGGCCTTGGCTGGGGGCAGTTTGGATCAGGGAGGAGATCCAGGACAACACTCCAGTCCAAGCTCCCTCCAGGAAAAAGAGCTGCTGTTCAAAGTACCTGGAGACTTGTAGTGACAAAGGTGATGTGATCTGTCAACATGAGAATATTTGCATGGACCAAACCTGCCAGTGTGGAACAATGCCTTACCTCTAGTGTTTGCTTTCTGTAAGAGGGATGGAGTAGGAATTCAGGAATCTGCAGTGGATCTTTCTGCGGAGAATAAATCTGTTACCAAATTCCTGTTGAATGTGACCAGTGCTGTCAGCCTTTCCCTTGAATGAGGCCTGTGTCAGTGGGGCCCAAATCTGGAAATGGCTCATTTTCAGGCAGGCCAGCTGTTGTTTCAAGTGCCCCTTTTCCCCTGCCAACTCTCTGCAGAGCCTGATGAAGGCGCAGCGCAAGGAGGCCGACCTGAAGCAGCTGCGAGCGCAGTGCCAGGGCACTCAGACACGCCTGAAGTACTCACAGAGTGAGCTGGAGCTCATCAGGAAGAAACATCTTGCTAATCTCTACGTGGTATAACACCAGCTCTTTACCATTTTCACCTTTAATAGTTGTATTTTGCCAACCTGTAATTGCCACTGAAGTAAATGCTACTTCCTTACGGAGCTGTTTTAATTCAGTTCAAGTTTTACATACAGCAGTTACGACTGAGGAATTAATTAAATAGGATAAAATATAAAAACAGGATTAAAAAATACAGTACATGAGCCTTTTTCTATTTTAGTTTTTAAAGTTGGTTTGCTGGTAAGCTTGGTTTATCATTTAGTAGCCTTCAGAAGTCTGTAAGCCAAGTGCACTTTCTGTGGTGCTCAGTTTGGTTTTCTTCTCATTAAAACTTAATTGTTGCATGCAAATTGGCAATAACAGTGGGTAACTGGCATTGGAAAAGAAAATAATGGTTTTAATCAGGAAAATGCAGTAATCTGGAACAGAGCTATCTTTTAATTTCTAGGAAATTGACTCTGCTATTAAGAAAAATTACCCTCTTTTTCCTTTCTGTCTAGGAAAAATCCAAACTGGAAAGCGAACTGGTGAATATTGAGTCTCAGTATGATATGCTGAATGAAGGAATAGCACAAACTAAAATTAAAATAGAAGAATTTCAGACAAAAATTAATGAGGTAATGCCTTCTGTCAGACTGCTTTTGCTGTTCTGCTAGGGGCACGTCTGTTCTTTCTGACTTCTAGAACGGGGACACCTTGTAACTTTGTAAACTACTTTGTCAACAAGTCTTTTAAGTTCTTGCAGCCTTGCCCATGCTGTACCTTCCTTACCCAGGTAGCTGTGAACAGAGGTGTCCCTGGGTGTTTGTGTGTGTGTGTCAGAGCTCTGCAGAGGAGTTGCCCTGCAGTCAGAGTTCTGGGACCAGCAAGTGCCAGACACAAATCCAGCCAGCTGTGAGAAAGTGCTGCAGTTTTATCTGAGAAATCCACACTAAATGCTGGTGTAAAGATAGATGGTTTAGAGAAGGAGAGATTCCTCACCTCTGTCTGCAGTTACTCGAGGTGTAATTTAGTTCCTGGCCTCTGCCCCACTCTCTTCAGTCAGCCTTGGGTTCCTGTGCCTGGAATTCTGCCTGTGGAAAGGATCCAAAGTGCTGAGTGCTCTTTGTGGTGCAGGTGTCTGTCACCTGCAAACACTGACACTGGCACTGAGCCTGTAAGAACTTCAGACCTAGGGAACTCCTCTTGGGCTTGTTCTGAAAATAAAGGTAGATAAAAAATGGAGGCTGGTCATTGCTTTGCAAGAGTAGTGTGACTTGCACAGCCTAACTTGGTTTGATTGGATCCCTGGCTAAAAAAGCCTGAGTACTAAAGCAATGTAACCCAGGGTTTCATCTGCAAAGGTCCTGTAAAATTTTGTTTAATCTGTTTGGTTATTTTTAAGCAGCCTGTTGCCATTCTTCATTCAGCACTCTCTTACACACTCTGCCTAATACTTGCCTGCTTAAATTTTTCATAAAAATCTTAGGACTGGTTTTGGCTGAGGCTGTTGTTGGTATCTACTGTGTAATTAGGAAGTGAAATACTCCATGGCAGTGGTTTTGCTGTGACTTTGCTATAATTGGAACATAGTAATGAATATTTACAGATCTCTTGAAAGGATTAAAATGCAGAACTGAACTACACTGAGAGACCTGGTTTATCTGATTAGTGACCTGTCCAGCTTTCTCTTCTTCAGCTGGCTGGGAACAACATGCAAAACCAGAGCAGTTGGTCACCCTGTTGCTTTGATTGTCTTCGGAGTGACCAGGTGCTGTCAGGATGAGCTTAGATCACTTACATCTTACAGATCATATGCCTTGTGTCTGGCATTGGCACTGAAAGTGTTACTGGGAAAATTTCAAGTACAAATTACTTCTCAGGAGTTGTTTGCTGTTTCTTAAAGTACCTTAAAAATTCCAGCCTGTAGCCTGAAGTGATTGTGTGAATGTTTTACATCTGTGAGGTACTAAACAGCATAACATTTTTTGCTCCATTTCTCTGCATTCCCAGGTTGAAGATGCTGTTTTCCAGGAGTTCTGTGAAGAGATTGGTGTGGAAAATATCCGAGTGTATGAACAGGAACATGTGAGACAGCAAGAGGAGATTGCCAAGAGAAGGTGGTGTTTGTCACTGATGGTACACCAGTGGCATTATTTGGGGCACACTGGCCCTTGGGAAGCTGCAGCACAGGGAATAGCACAAAAGCCCAGGAGAAGGGAAAAGGTTCTCCTCTCACTGCAAGGATTAGTTAGGGATGAGTTACACTGCCATGCTTTGGGCTTATTAGGCACTTAGGAGTCACTCACAGCTTGCAGCAAACGTGGGAGGTACCATTTACTCTCCTGGTAGCGCTGCTGTAGGAAAATAAAGCAAATAATAGTTTCTAAAACTCACACTGGAAAGTGACACTATCCCAGACTGAGAACAGCAGGAGGGGTCACTGGTGTGCCAAAAATCTTAAGGAGAACTGGGGGTAGGATGCAGGGATTTGGTACAGAAACATAAGGAAACCAAGCTCTTCGTTTTCTCCCAGGCAACCTCAACTGGTATTCCTGTCCCAGGCACATGTCACAGGACCACAAATTTATATCTTAATGAAGGAGAATATTAAAATGAACTAGATTCTTGAACTTCAGTGTCACTTTCCATATTGATATAGCCAAATTATATTTTTGAGCTGTTACCCCTGTATCCTTCTGACTCCAGCACATCCACAGGATGTGGGGTGGTGGAATCAATGATCCAAATGTGTGCAGATTTTGGTGTTCATCTGAACAGAGGGAAAATGTGCCTTGTCATAACTTTACACTCAGTGTTGATGTGAACCCCTGTCCCTTGCCCAGGCTGGAGTTTGAAAGCCAGAAGACACGGCTGAACGTTCAGCTGGAGTACAGTCGGGAGCACCTGCAGAAGTCACTCAGCTCTGTCAGCAGGCTGAGGGAGGCGGTGCAGAGGGACCAGGCTGACATCCTCAGGCTGCAGCAGGTAACCAAAATCAGGCTGTGCCTGGGAGGGGACAGTGCAGAGAGCTACAGTTCTGAGTCAGTATGGTCCGTGCTGTGCAGTTGTTCTTCAGGGAGTTCAGTCAGTGCTGACTTGGTAGCTGTTGGAAAAAAATGCAGATGCATTTTAACCTCAGAATAACCTGCTGTATTTGGGGCCTTACTAAGCTTACTAAAAGGTGAATTTTATATTACTGTGTGCCCAGTGTTACACTATGTTTAGTTGGTACAAAAAGGCAACATAGAATTACAGATAAACCCAGCAGCACGTGGCTCAGATTCAGCAGGAGATTCCATGAGTAAACAACTCTGGTGCTTTATATCTTTAAGGGTTTCACAGCCACTAATAGATTTAATACAATTATGTGAAACCAATTTAGATTTTTAGTTGAAGTAATAGGTATGGATTCCTCCTCCACGGCGTTCTTTATTCCTTGTTGTGCTGATGGTGCTTGTTAAATAAATTGTGCTTGTGATACACAGAACAGGGAAGGAGATTAGATGTGTAATAGTGCTTTGAATAAAAATCAAAAGTGAAGTGTATAAAACTGCCACAAAATGAAGGAACTCCCCCCCCATACAGTACCTTTCAGATTTTGTGCTGTAACATTTGAGTGTAACAGGTTTAAACTTCAAGCTCTGTTTTTTGTATAGTAAGGCTGCACGAGTTTGGATTGCAGGTTAAAAATGTAAATGTTTTTATGCAGGATGAGAAGAAGCTTCTAATAAAAGTGAATGAAGTTGTGGAGGAGCAGCAACAGCTTAAGGATAGATTAAGTGCTCATAAATCCCAGGTTACAAAAAGCCAAAATGAAGTTGAAGAGGTCAGAAAGCAGATGTTAACTCTTAATAGGTAATTCCTGCTTGTACTGTGGGGAAAATTTTACATCACTATTTTGTCCTTCTATTGCACTAAAGCAACTACTTTGAGGACAGTTTATAGTTCAGTTTTTGTAATGTTTGCTTATTATTGATGTGCTTTATGTCTCCTATTGAAGAGTCATGACTGTGTTTAGAAACCCTGACATGTTGGCACAGTGTGGTTAAGTAAACTTGGGGAGTTTTCTATAAACCCCTGAACTGTGCCTAGGGATTCATGTTAGAGTGTGTCACTTTAACAATACAAGATGCTGTGTGTCTGCTGCTGGTAACCTGATGCTATCAGAGGAACTTATTGCCAAGATTCAGGGTGTGCTTCAGGAGCAGTGGTAGAAGATATTTGATTTACTGTTAAAAGGATCAGATCGCTCTCCATGTTCAGGAGAGCTGAACACAACAGAGCTGTAATTAGAAAAGGGTTTTGAACATGCTGTGGAGTGAGCTTGGCAATAGACTGAACCTCAGGCTCCCTCTGGAGTCGTGAGGGAGAAGGGAGGGGATGGCACAAGTGCAGCACCACTCCCTTGGTTGGATGGGGAGTGCAGGGGAAGGGGCCCCCTCAGGGGTTGGGGACTGCTCTTCCTGCTGTGTTACCATGCTGGTTTTCTCTGGATGTTTTAGCAGCACTGCTTCTGCTCTTGAGTTGTTGTGTGCCTTTTGTGCATTAGGGAAGCCACAAAACTGCAGAGAGAAGCTGCAGCTCTGGAAACTGCTCTGGAGGAGAAGAGGTTAAAGAGACATAATCTGCTGCTCGAGTGCAAGGTGCACGACTTGAAAATCAAGCTGCTGTTGGGATCCTTGGATGACATCAGTGAAATAGAGGTACTTACAGATGTTTACAGAAGATGATATCCTGGGGGAGCAGTTGTTCAGCCAGGAATTTGGTGATCCTTACTCCTTCCTTGCAGGACTGTTTGTCTCCCACAGTAATGCTCAAACAAATGTGTTTCTTTCATGTGCTCAGACCTCATTCATTCAAGAGAAGGACTTTTGTTTATCTGTGTAGACAGATATTGGTTGCAAGTATTTATTCTTGTGCTTGAAACATATTCCTGTGAAATATCAAAAGTCACTGTGGTACAAGAAAATTGCTGTGAGGTTCTGTAAGAGGACACATGAAGCAGTTCAGAAATGTAAATAAGCCGTGGTCAATCATGCATAATATAAATACTCTCTATAAAATCATCCTTTTATCTTGAGTAGATGCAGATATTCACAGAAGTCACGGATAGGCTAAAATAGAAACATTCCTGCTCTCAAAGATTTGACCCTCATTATTTGTCTCCATCTCCCCTCTTTTTCCAGCCTATCTTTAGTGAGGAGAAATAAACTTTCTCCACTATTACAAAAGAAAAGAGCTGTGGGTTTTGAAGGACTTCCAAGAGGTGTGTGAATTTGGAAGGAGTCTTGTTGAGCCCCCTCCTTAGAAAAGTATTTTTGCTGGAGGATGGGTATGAAAAGCAGCAGACAAATGCAGTGAGGTGGGGTGGGCAGTCAGTGAAGGGAAAGAACAAGAACTGCTCATGACCAGCTCTCATGGCTTGTGGATAAGCAAGAGCTGAAACCAAGGAGATGAGCAGTAGGAAAACCAACTTGGATTCATAATAGATTTCACTGAGACCAGCAGGATTTGGTGGTGGGAGAGGGACTGACAGAGCACATGTTTCATTGAAGGGAAGGTGGCTGTTTGAAACCCAGGCTGCAGGGTCTGGAAGGTACTCTGGTTGTGCTGTACAGAACTGAAGCTCCTCCTTGTGAGGCCACCTGAGCAGAAGGAATGCCTCAGCTGACACCCTCAGAGGGTAAATCCCTTGTAAAGGAAGTATCCTTGAATCCCTTGTAAGGGAATATCCCCTTGAATTATCTGGGGAATGTAAACCTTTCCAATCAGATTTACAGTATGCACATGGTTGTAACTATATTACACACAAATTGCTGCTGCTTTCATCTTAGCTTCCAGCTGAGATTAGCAGAGGTTTTCATCTTCTTTTAACAGGTACACATTTTAATTGGCTCGTGAGTTCTTAACTGTTCACTTCATTTGGGCCAGGGCAGGAGCCATGGAATAAGTTTGCCTTATACCACATTACCACTGTCTGTTCATTTCAAATCCTTTGAATGAGTTGGTGTAACAGTTTAAAAGTTACCTGTTGTGCTTCTGAACTGGAATGTCCCTCACCTTCCAGCTGGGAACTCAAACAGAAGACACCCAGACGACATCAGGGATCTACGAGAGGGAAGAGGCAATTCAGATAGACTACAGCAGCCTGGAGGAAGACCTGAAGGTCATCTTTTCTGTTTGAAACTACTCCAGATGGAGTGATCGGCTTTAATTTTTGTTAAAAATATTGTATTGGTTGCAGTTATCTGTTCTTCACCCCAGACTGTTACTGAGACACTGCTAAGCTGGGGTGCAGGTGTGGGTGTGCTCAGGGTTTGCAGCACTGCTGGGTGGGGGTTCTGGTGGGTCAGCCTCCCTGTAACTGCCTCTGCCTTAAAGCTTTCCTGAGCCACAAAAATGGAACTGAGGAAGAGTTAATATAGCCTTGATTCTTCCTTCCTCCCTCACCTTCTGCCTTGAAGTTCCAACTCGGAACTCCAGACCCGAGGATGGCTGTTGGGGCTGTTACCACTTCTGTCCGTGGTATTTGCAGAGACTGACACTTCCCATCCTGCCCTCTCTACAAACCCATTAGGTCACATATTCTCTGCAGGTTTGGGGATTTTTTTTCCTTTTGAATCCTGAGAAAAATAACTAAATGTCAGAGGCTGGGTACAGAGCCAAGGATGGCTCTGTTATCCCTGGAACTTGTCTCCAGGAATTCCCTGAGAACCTGTCTGCAAAGGTTTTCTTGACAGATCAAGTAGTGAAGCCCTAATCCCCTCCTGTGTTGGACTGTAACAAGGGCAGCGAGGGAAGGGAACTGGTGCTCTGCTTTTCAAGGTCTTGGGGGAGAATGCTGAGGACCTTGGAGATTATTGTGAGAACTGAGACTCTGGAGTGGTGTTTGTGGTTGTTTCCAGTTAAAGCCAACAATGAGTGGGTAGTTCTCTCCCAAACCACAAGTGCTTGCCATGTGTGTTGAAATGGCCTGGCCTAAGAGCAGATTGGATTGCTCCAGTGTTTTTTTTCTTTAGGAGCTGGAATCTGATAAAGACATTGAGGCTCATTTGAAGCAGATGCAGCAGGAAATCAAATCCAAGGAGAGCACTTTACTGAAGACAGCTGCTCCCAACCTGAGGGCAGTGGAGAAGCTCCAGCTAGCCAGGGGCAAGTTCCAGGAGTCCATGGACGGTAACAGAGTCTTTCATGTCCCTCCCTTTTGTCAGTGAGTTCTCACCTAATGGAAATTGTTCTTCCTGGGATTGGCCCTGCTGGCTTTGCCTCTTGCAGGTACTATAGTATTTTTTTGTGCTCAAGTGTTACCCTCAGTTAGTTTTTAATTATATAGAAGCAATTTTTTAACATACACTCAAGTGTGCAGTTGAAACACAGTTTGAATCATTGGAAAGAGACTTTGTTGCCCAAATGGCATCATAAAGTATTTTTACTTGCTTTCTGAAAATAACTGACTTTAAAATGATATAATTTTTTTTACATAATTGAACAGTGTCTGTTGTCCAGAACTGAGGCACGAGCATTTCTTCCAAGTGCTGAGTCTCCTCAGAGGGCATTGCAGACATGAGCACAGTGAGAACCCCAAGGGGTTCTGCAGCTGTACCAGGTCAGTGCTGGAGCAGCTTGGGCTGAAGGAGGAGAATTTTGTCCTTTCTCCAGACAAATGTGGTGTAGAGCAGATTGAATACATCACAACTTCTCAGGTTTTGGGGCCCCCGTTTGAAAGGTTTCAAAGGAAGGAAACTCCTACTATTGGTATGCTCCCTGTATGTGCATTAAGTATTTTCCTTGGTGCTGCTTGTGGTACTCAACATACATTTGTTCTGTGTGTTGGCTCAGAGGCTTCTTACAGAGTAATTCTGGTCATTTTTTCCCTCAGCTTTTGAGAGCAGCAGGAGGGAGGTGAAAGCATGCAAGCAGGAGTTTGAAGAGGTGAAAAGGAGGAGGTATGAGCTGTTCAGCAGGTGCTTTGAGCACGCCTGCATAGCCATTGACAGGATCTACAAGCAGCTCTGCAGGAACAGCAGTGCTCAGGTGGGTCCTGGGCTCGGGGGCCTCGCTGGGTGCTCTGGAACCCACACCTGGGCTTGGCAAAGCCAGGCTCAGCCCTGAGGAACAAACTGCCCAAAGAATAAAGACTGCAGGAGTTCAGGGGCAGGGCAGGTGATAAGCCACATCATGCTGGACATGAGACAGAGAAAGGTGATCTGCTGACCAAATTGGGAATTACTCAGTGTGGGTTAGTTTTACTCTTTGTATTTATCAGACACATAAATTATCAGAACATAAATGTGAAATGTAATTGAGTCCTTAATTTAAAAATAGCCTTGGTTTGCACATCTAGTGATTAAAAAAACTTAATCATTAGTACTGACAAAACTAAAATCACAAATCAGTGTTTTGTGCAAAGTCTTGAAGCTCTTTGTACCCCACTTAAATATTTAGAAAACACAAAATATGCTTGCATCTTTTAAGAAACCTGTAGAAAAGTTGTCCCACAATTGTCTTTCTTACTGTCCCTGTATTAATGCCAGAAGTGAAGAGGGAATTCCCAAATGCTTTGGTTATATCAAATTCCATAGGCTGTGGAGTATTTAAAGGGCTCGGGATTAGACTCTTGTTTGTTTTAAAACTTCAGATTCTCTGTTTTCCCTCAGCCTGTTGTGTTTTGGTTTGGTTTTCTTCTGCTGTGCCTGTAATCTGAGAGGGGACCTTTGAAATCATGGTTAAGGATAGAAATTCCACTTTTATGTGTCTCCCCCTGTGCAGAGGGGAAGAGACTGTATTCTTTTATTGTCTCTTGTGTTAATGGGGAACACAAACCACATAGCAAAGGTCTTACCCACTTTACTTTTTAGTGGTTTGGAAAAATGGTCATTCCTTTAAAATCCTACTTTCAATTTTTGGCCCTGGGTATCAGGACACAAAGATTAGAGAAAGACTTTAATACAAGCAGCCTTTCTCCAGCTCAAAGCTGGATTCTGTAAAGCTCATCTTCCACAAAAAGGGTAATTTTGCAAGTATTTTGTCTTCCAAGCTAAAAAAACAAAGCCAATTTTGAAGTCTAATGTTTTCATAAATAAAAATCAAAGCAGATCCATAAAAGGTGATACAACTGAGTTTGTTCAGTAGTTGGAAGTTGGCAAATAACAAATACATGGCACCCTTTCCTCCTGGTTCCTGGTTCACTAACAAAACCCTCTTCCCTGGGAGTCTGGTGGTGCTGCTCTCAGGAGGGATGAACAGGTATCCTGTACAAATGCAGCAAACTCTCTGGTTTCCACACTAGCTGGGCAGTATTTAAAGCTAAAACACTCCCATCTTAGTGTGACAGTGCCATGCTCTGTCCCCAGGCATTCCTGAGCCCTGAGAACCCTGAGGAGCCCTACCTGGAGGGCATTGGCTTCAACTGTGTGGCCCCAGGGAAGAGGTTCATGCCCATGGACAGCCTGTCGGGAGGGGAGAAGACAGTGGCAGCCCTGGCCCTGGTGTTTGCCATCCACAGGTAAGGGGCTGGCCTGGGGCTGCCCAGGGGGAACTCTCCAAGTACCTGCCCGAGGAAGTGACAGGGAGAGAGACAGGGCCCCCTCTACAGACATGTTAACGGCTGCTAATGGAGTACTCAAGCATTACTGCAGTCCTTAGCCTTGGAGATTATGTATTAAATGTAGAATCTTAATGAAATTATTAAATGTTAAGTGATACCTAGTTATTTCACTGAATAAATATAATATTACAAAATGAAATGTTATTAGATAGTAAGCAATAAGAATGTTGATGAACATTTTGGTATCTAAACGCAAAACACTGTCTTGCCTTCTGCAGCTTTAGGCCAGCACCTTTCTTTATTTTGGATGAGATTGATGCTGCCCTGGACAACACAAACATTGACAAAGTAAGTGATCCTCTATCAGCAGTGTCTGATACCTGCTGTAGGAGGGTGGCTACTGCCACTGCAGGGTGTTTGGATACAGAGATTGATTACCCTGACTGAACCTGGTTTAAATTAGACTGGGTTTATGGCTGAAGTAACGGTTGTATGAGATACCAGACATGGGAGAGGTTGAAATCCCTCATCTAAGCATGTTTGATCAGTCCCCCAGCTGAGGTGAGAGAAAAGGTGAGGAGTGTGAAGGTGTGAGGTGTGCTGTGTACCTAAATCTGTTCCTTTCCATTCCTTCAGTTTGAGGATTTATTAAAGCATATCTGCAGTAAATGGAACTATATTGTGTAATAAATGTGAATTCTGTAACTTACTACAGGCAGTTCTTCCATTAAAAAATTAATTCCATATCACATGGATGGAACTGTGCAGGCAGAGGGCTCATTAAAATGTGCTGGTTGTCCTTTAGGATGCATTTAATTTGTATTTAATTTATATTGAGTAAGTCAGTGCCTTGCTCAGTCACCAGTTCATAACTTAGTTTGTAGCTTTCTTTTGCATTATCACTGAAAAACAAGCTGCTGTTTGCAGGAAACTGATACTTATTTAAGATCTTATTGTACAACCCATGACCAACTTTTCACAACTTAGTTTCTTATTCACTAATTTCCACTCCCCTCTCTATTTATATCAGGTAAAACCATTTTTCATTGGCACTGGCCTCTTTCTGTAAGTTTATTCATTGGAGTGAATGATTATTTTGTTAAGTGCTTTCAAAAAGCAGCAAACCTGGGGGGTTAAGACCATGGCAAATGTCTGCCTTAAGAATGGTTTATTTCTCCTTTCACCCAGCCTATCTCAGCAGGGAGTTCTGCAGCTATCACAGCTCTCAGTCCTCTCCTCCCCATTCCCTAATCACAGCGTGGTTTCAGGAAATATTTGGTTTCTTTCCCAAGGTCTCCAGTTTCATCAGAGAACAGGCCCATGAGCAGTTCCAAATGATAGTTATTTCCCTGAAGGAGGAGTTCTACTGCAAGGCAGACGCGTTGATTGGAGTGTGCCCAGAGGTACCAGTTAATTAGGGGCAGGTTTGGTTGGCTAATGCTGTTGGGTCGCCCTGCAGGGCTGGGTGTGCCCTGCAGTGCAGGGACCAGCTCCAGAGGACACCCCTGGGGAGCTCGGGTGACAGAGTGTGTTCCATGTTCCATGGTGTGTCTCCCTCCCAGCACGATGACATCATGTTCAGCCAAGTGCTGACTCTGGATCTCACCGAGTACCCCGAGGCCGAAGAGCAGGACACAGCAGAGAGGTCTGGACACAGCTCTGTGCTGGCCTAGCACGTGGATGGGTCACAACCAGGGGGCAGCAACTGGGCTCACAGCTGACTGGGGCAAAGCTGAGTTGGAATGTGGCAAGGAGAGGTTAATATGGGAGTTCACTTTTCAAATGCAGCAGTTTTGCAAAATATTAATGGAAGGAGCTGTTACTCCTTGATGCAGTTTGGTTATTAAGGGCTGAGAGAGCCCAAGCCTGTTACTGAGGTTGTGCACACTGGCACACCAAGTGTTCTCTCCCCCTGTTTTGGGGTGTTGGGGCTGTAAGGTGAAGGGTTACTGAGGTTGTGCACACTGGCACACCAAGTGTTCTCTCCCAGTGTTTGGGGATGTTGTGGCGGTAAGGTGAAGGGTTCAGGTTCATAAGCACAGTATCCCACAGGAGGAGCCTCACGCCTGTCTTGGGCCAAGTCCTGTCTGTCCAGCTGTAGCACCAGCAGGGTGCTCAGGTGCTCAACACCCCAGCCAGGACCTTGTGTGTTGCAGCTGCATCTGTTTGCCTTCACATAGGATTTTTTCCATTTTTGAAACTGAGGTACTAGAACATGCCCATTATCTGGGGTGACTTCTGTGACATCCAGAAAGACGCCAGTCTTCCACTGCAGCTTTATGCAAATATTAATTAACTTTACAAAAGCTCATGCTGTATCTCTAGAGCTGTGATGTAACCTGGAAAAATTTCACCTGGTATTTTAACCTCAGCAGTGGAAAGAATTTGAGTCAGATGCTACAGAGGCAACAGCCTTGAAAAAGTATTGGTTTGTTATTATGCAGCTGCCCCAGCAGAGTCAAGTCTATTTTGCTGACTATGCTTCATCTAAGCAGCAAAGTTAATGAATGTGGGGTACAGAACACCACCTGGGAGCTGGAATCACTTCATGTGGCCTCTGTTCCACCTCTTAGTGAGGTGAAGAGCTTCCCTTGGTTTATGGTTGTTCATAATAGTTCTATCTCATGTTCACAGAGCAGGTTCCTTGTGTCCCCCAGGCTGCCCACACACACCTACCTTGTCCTGTGCTGCAAATCCTGGGCTTGTGGGAACATTCCAGCAACATCCATGTGCCCAGCTGCAGGCAGGAGTTTATCAAATACTTGTTACTGTCACTGTTTATTAAAATAAATCATTGAGTCACAAGTGTCAGTGTCTTAATTCAGAATCCAGGGACAGATGTGGGCACATCTTTGGCAGAGTGAGGGGTGGACAGAGGAGCAGCCTCAGTGCTGTTCAGAGGCTTTTGGGGGGGATTTTAACCATTTGCTGGGAAAAGGTGGTCGAGAGAGAACAATCCAGCAGTGCTGCAGTGCCTCACCTTCACCCTTGGAGCAGTTCAGCCCAAGGCAAACCTACACACCAGGAAGTGTTTGCAGATCCACCCTCAGACACTGACTGGGCTTCACTGCACTGTCCCCTGCTGTCCAAGGCAAGGGGCAGCACAGGCTGTGGTGGAACAACAGTTGAAACATTTCCACAGAAACCCAGTGCAGAGAGGCCAGGGAGCCCTCGGGACTGGCCCTGCATGTACAGCACTGGAACAGCCTTTCCTGCCTCACCAGACTCAGGAGAACAAATCCTCCTGCTGGAAGTGAGAAGCAGGGGGGTCATTGTGCTGTGGGTTCTATAACTGTGGGACAGCACTTGCTGTTCCTCAGGGTTTAGGGATCTGCAGCCTGGAAGCAGCCTGTGCTGACAGATCCCTGGAGTCCAACCCCCAGCAGCCCACCCACAGCCCACCTGATGGGAAAGGAACTGAAACCCTTTTGTTTGAAAGACATTTTTGACAGACTGCAGTGTTACCTCTCTTGTGGCTTCACCTGGGAAGAGTTTAGTCCAAATGGTGTGAGAGAAGTTGCCCCTGCTTCTGTCTGAGGCTGCAGGTACAGCGTGAGGGTCTGGCAGTGCCAGGGCAGTGACTCCAGTGACTCTCCAGCTTCACACACATCACACATTTACAGCTTTAGAAAAGAAATGCTAATCTGTACAGTTTTATTCCATTTAAACCCACGGAAACACCAGGTCAAAACTTTCCATGCAGCACGTGGAAAACACCTACTGTTCAAAAGCTTCTGGGGTGAGCTTTGGGTGGTGGGGGTTTTCTCATTCAATAGTGGATGGATCTGATTGCTTCATCCTCTTAGAAGACTCAGTGCCACTTTCTCCCAACTTCCTTTTAGCACAGTCCTCACATGAAGTTCCTGGAGAGGGAGAAGAAAAAAACCAAAATTAATGTTGCTACATCCGTGTGCTTGGTGTACTTTTTATTACCAGACACCAAGATAGACACAATCCTGGTCCCATGAGGTTCTTGTTTTTGGATTCTCGATTTTATGTAACAGTAACCCTGCTGCAAGTCTGTTTTACTTGGTCTGTATTCCAAATTACAAGTAAACAGGAGCTAAAATCATGTGTAAGGAGGGTGCTAACAAGCTAGTAAAGGAGCTTAATGTTACAAGGAATTGGAATCACCTGTGCTCAAGTGTTTGCATTCTCCTCCACTGATGCCTTACTGTTTTTTATGGAAAATGGAATTCACAAACTCAGCTGAAAGACAGGTAAAGTTAAAATCCAGCTGGAATTACAAACTAACCTCTGACTTTACAGCTGCCCACAAGTGTCTGGGACCTTGTGTGCTTTGTGATGGGGAGGGAGTGGGGGTTCCCCTCCTGCACTGCCAAAGACCCCTCTGCAGTAATGACATCAGACCTTACACACCTGTGATGTTCCTGCAGCAGCACACAGCTCTCAGGAGTGGCATCTTTCTGAGTTGTTTCAAAGGGAAGGTTTGCTATTTTACACCATAAACTGGAATCTATTATTGCTCAGCTTATTCACTGCAGTATCACAAAGCCACCTGAACAGCTTGGCTGCAAATCCACCTTCAGTACCGCATGCTTGAGATTCACTCTTCCAGACCTCCTTAAAGAAGGCTTTGGAACAGAAACCTGTGCTTGGAAGTGTAAGCCAAGAACCTCATGGGTGGTAGTATTACCTTTGAGTACTCTGGTCAGCATTAACAAGTATTTAGATACATTTCCTGGAGCTTCTACTTCCTATCATTTGTCATTTGACTGACAACTGAAAGCCAGCAGTGACCCTGCTGATAAGCAGAAAGAAAACCAGAGGAGGAAAAAAGAGGATTCAGCAGACTTTGAGTGGTAAATCAGAGCCCTGTACAGTAGTAATTATTTTCAGAACAAGAGCTGTATTTTTCTCTCTTTGGTAGGACTATGGAACTTAAAATGGAAATAAAATAAAACTGTTACTTACCCAGCAGTGTTGTGCTGTCCACCTGATCAGAATCTAGAGAAGGGAACAGAGCAGCAGCACAGGTCAGCACCCAGAGCCTTTTTAGACTTTATGCACCATCCCCAAACAGCAGGACTGTGTTTAGATTCCCAGAATGGGACCTTGGCAATGAGATCACAAGCTTTTCAAGTCTGGCTAAGGTCCCTCTTGTTGAAGGTGTGGTGCCAACCAAGAATTCCCATGAAGGAAAGGGGAGCATTATAGTCTGATTTTGCAGCCATTTCCATTTGGAGCTTAAGTAAACCTGTCTCCCTTCCTGCTTGGATATCAATGGCTGCTCTGCCATAAACTGGATACTCCAGACTCAACAGGCTGCACATACTGCTCAGGCTTTGAAAAGTACATCCATCAACACCAGTGTGTGTCAAAACTAACCCAGCAGGCTGAGTTCAGTGTCTGGAACTTCACACCAACTTGCTTTTAGTTGTCTACACAGCAGATAAACTTGCTGAAACCTCCATGCTGTGCTAACTAGTTTTTCTAGCCTTCACAGAAAAAAAAAATACAATGCACTCTAACTGGAATAGTCGTCAGTCATAAAAAGCAGGATATCATTTGGGCATCCACCTGCAGTTTCCTTTGAGGGGAAGCAAGGGGAAGGTAATTTTAGCCAAACAGTTTCAGTGAGTTGATAAATAAAAGAGCTCTCAAACAGTAATTCTTCCCAAGGTCATTTAGTTACTTCCCTCAGTTCTTTGGATAAACCATAGCAGGACTGTCCTTGTTTGGAAAACTAATTAAAGGAATCTCTTTTCTTCTACAGTTGTTGTTTCTCTCCTTTAGCCTGTGTTAAGCCCAAAGCTTACTGGATGCACTTATTTAATGTTTCATTCTATGCCTGACCAGATACTGTGGCTAAACGAGCTTATCCCATCAGGGAATTCCTTCAGTCTCTTTTCCTGACACACCAGATTTCAGATAATGTAATGCTCAATAGGCTGGAGCAGTTCATGTCAAAAAAATACTCTAAGTGAACATCTTTACCAAGTGCTAATAAACAGGCCAATTTAGAATCTAGGATTGGATTTGCCAGCATCCATAGCCCTTCAGAATCCACAGGTTTCCCAGAATAGAGCTCGTTAGTTTTGCCCCGTGTTGCAACCCTTCCTGTCCCTCAGGAGCAAAGCAGCAGCACAGGAGGCTCACCCAGGGCAGCCTGCTGGACACCTGCCCCAGTCTGCTGGTGAGGAGGCCACACCACCCAGATGTGCCTTACCTGGACTCCTCTGCTTGCAGATCTGAGCAGTCAGGTCCTGGACATACTCTGGGAATTGCTGGAAGCAGTCCCCATAGGACACCACCTTTATTCCGTGCAGCAGCATATCTGCCTGGAGCTTAAACAAGTGGTCTTCGTTTTCTTTAAGCACCAACATACAATGTTCTAAATCCACTTTGTTCTTTACAGTGTAAAGAAACAGGGCTTGGAATATCTGGTCACGCAGAGTCTCCCCACAGCCCAGAAACAAAAAGGACTTGGTACAGTACAGGTTCTGCAGAACCTCCTGGGAAGGGACAAAAACAAAAGCCACATTTACTCCAGCAGGCAAATCCAAGGCCAGGACTTGGAAAACATGCCAGGCTGAAAAGGAACCTTCACTAGTGAGCTGAGGGCAGCAAATGGTTTTGCACTAGGCCAAACTGACATTTTGTGTCTAGTGTTTTTACCAAAAAAAAGAAAAAAATCAAAGTTAACATACAGATACATGGGGGTGAGAACTAGGTGATGTTTAAGGCCCCTTCCAACCCAAGCCATTCTGTGAAACGTAAACAGACACAAGTGTTGCCAGTAAGGGAATGTGAACTGGGGGAACTGTGATGACAGAATATTGGTCTCCCATTATTAGGCAGTCTGTAAATATGGAACATTAATATTCTTGACCGAATGTTTGATTTTCCAAACCAGCTAGGTCTGACATTCAGTCCAGTATCAGAGCTGGTCACAGTTAACCCCCAAAACATGAATTCAAGCAACCATATGGTGACAAATTCTTGTCCTGGTGTCCAGTATTTTGGGGCCACTGCTCTTTCTAAGATAAATTCAAAGAGGTCTGCCTGTGCCATGCAGCTGAGCAGTGTGACTGTGACTGACACAGCTGAGTGTGTAAGGGCACTGCCCTGGTAACACAGTTGCCTTTCTCAGTAATTCTGAATAGTGAATAGTTCTCTGGGCCCAAGCAGTTAATCTATATGCTCCCACACAGCCTCAGCCTTAGGTAATGTGTCTGCAGGGATTACAATAAAACTGTTGGGCAAAACATAGTAAAAACTTTAAAGATCACACAACCCATGACTTGGGGATCGTAAGTAACATCCTTATATCCCAAGGGATCGAGCACCATTCCACAGGGATCTGTGTACAGTCCATGAATGTGAAGGACTCCGTACTTTACGTGGCCTCTTGCCCACTGGAGAACCTAAAGCAAATCATGCAGAACACATCCTTTTGTTACAATATACCACAATCACCAGGATCCTGCAAAACTAGGCAGCTGAACAGACTTACAAACCACTTAAAGCAGAAGTAATTCCTTTTGCACTTCCCCATCAGCAAGAGATTGTAATTACTAATTGCACAGTACACTTTAAATGGTAACAAAGAGGTGATGGCTGATACTGCAGCTGTCTCTGCCTTTGTGGGCTGAACAGGCATTCAACCAAAAAGCAAATTCCAGCAACACTGACAAAAAAGGTATGAGCAGCAAATTACCCAGCAGCCAGGCGAAATCCTGTTTGGGATTTTAACAACGACTTCACATAAGTTAAATAAATTTCTGGGTTTTTCCACAGAAGCTGGGGGGAACTTGTTAATAAATGTGTCGCTGAAATTCTCCTTGGGAACTGTTACCAGACTATTCAGAAGAGAGACATGTAAAAGAAAGGTCTGGGCATCTGCTGCAGCTTATAGACATGCTTTACAAATTAACAGCCTTGAGTCTTGACACTCTTTAAACAGGAAAACATCTTTCAGTGAAGCTTTCGAGTTGCCTTGTTGTCTTACATTAAATGTAAGACTTTTGCTGCTCTCATCATACCTTATCCTTGTCTTTAAGGTCTAAAGACTCCATAGGTTTGCCCTGTTGCTGACCAAATATTTCAAGCAAATTATCATACTTGGTGGTCAGAACCATTGTGCCCCTCTCCATGAGCCTCAGGATGGACTGCAGAACCACAGGGTTCTGAATGTGCTGCTCCAAGTTGTCAAACACCTCCATCAAGCAGTCCTGGAAGAAGTTGGGCTTGGTGTTCCCGGTGCACTGAGGAGAGAGCAGAGGGACACAGTGTCAGCTCCAGGGTCACACCCGCTGGCCACTCAGTGCCAGAGCATCCTGTAAGGGGGCTGGCACAGCACATCAAACTAAACCCCCCAGAACAAATCCCAGTGTGCTCTGCTGTGGCCTCTGCTCAGGGCAGCTCCAAACAATACTCTGGGTTTCTCCCGAGAGCTTGTGCTACAGGTACAAGAAAACAATGTTAAAATTACCAACCTCTGGACTCTGAGTCTGGGATATACTATTAAAGGTGGGGTTTTTTTCTTTTTTTTTTTCCTTCCTGGGTGAGAAAACTGCTATTAATTATTAAATCTTCTACAAACACACTCAGACTCCTCCCAAAAGAGACAAGTTATTATCACACTGGGTCTGTAGAGAGGCTGCCCACGTGCTGCAAAACACTCACCACAGCCTACACTTAGCACTACAGCTGCCACCCTGAATATTCCAGCTCAGAGGAAGACCTGGCAAAGGGCTTAACAGAGTCTGAAAATCTCTGGAAACTCAGTGGATGGCTGAGAAACTGAGTGTGTATGGACTGTCCTTAGGGAAGTGATTAACCCTGTGTGGCAAGGCCTACCTGTATTTTCAGGGCGTCTCTAGTTCTTTCCACAGAGCTCCTCCTTCACTTCCCAGAACCACCACAGTGAGTATTTAACAGTCAGAACTCTTGCCTGCATTAATTCTGATGAAAGCTGACTCACACTAACACCCAGGGATGTTTTAGGCTCTCCAAAAGGTACAGTGTGTTACACAATTGCCCACAAAATCTCCATTTTTACCAGAAAAAATGTCAAGTTCTGGAAATAGCTTTTTGTTGGTAACAGTATAAAAGCAGGTGTGTTGGAGAACATGCAAGTTATCAGCCTGGTGAGCCAAGGGCAGACTCCCTGGTGGGAGCTTCTGAGATAACAGTGGAAGCTCCCACCTGGGAATGTGCCCTTGGCTCACCAGCCTGAAACTTGCATGTCAGTAACTCCTACTTGGGAGCTTGCCCTTGGCTCACCAGCCTGAAAACTGGCATATCAGAAGCTCCCACCTGGGAATCTGCCCTTGGCTCACCAGCCTGAAACTTGCATGTTCTCCAACAATGCTGTAGCTTTAGAGCAGAGTCACAGACACTCACCGGGGACATCTCCCTGATGAGGTCGCGTGCGACCACGAGCAGGTCCCTCTCCTTGGCCACCTTGCTGTGGAACTTGGCCAGGTCGTCGGGGTGCAGCACGTCCAGCTCCTCGGCCGCTGCCAGCACAGCCTCAATGCAGCCCCTCCAGGAGCACAGTGCGGGCACCCCCGGGGCCACCGCCGCGCTCACGCCCGTGCCCAGCACCGCCAGCAGCTCCTGCGGCTGCTTCTGCGCCAGGCTCTTCAGGAACTTCCTGGAAACCCAAACAAAGATTCCTTCTTAAGTGCATTCCCTGCCCATAAGGTCATCATGTTCCACAGAACTATTTTTGGGGTTTTTTTCCTGGGAAGAAGCAGCATCTTTGAATTAAGAAATAATCAACTCCAACAGAATAGGACAGAACAAAATCCTTCCTTTTATTCACAGCTGGGAACATGGGGGGTAACCCCACCAAAGACTTTGTGTTTCCCAGTTTATATACTGAGTTACAGCTGAAAACTCCTCCCAAAGTTAAGCAGTATATTTTAGGCAATTCTTAATAGCTGTAATGGACTCCTCTTAGCTCTGCAGGTCTATGTTTCTTTTTAACTAAACAGTGTTACAGCTTCAGGCCTTTCATCTAGACAAGTTTTTTGATTTATTTCTTACAGCTCGGCCTCTGATCTAAACAGGGTTAAATTCCTCTTTGTCTCAAGCTGTGCATGGTTAAGATCACTCACAAACTTGGATACAAGCTAAAATCAGTATAAAATACAAAATTAGTACAGGTCTGATTAAAAATTAGTAAAGATCATATGATTTTATGAAGAAAGAATAAAATCCATTTTCTTGAGAGCTCCCTGTATCATCTTCAATCCCATTTACACCCAGTGTGGGACCTGTGAAGGCAGCAGTCATGCTGGTTCAGACCCAGGGTCCACCCCAACCCACTGCTCAGAGATTACCACCCACAGATCCCTCCCAAAGGTGTATCTGTGCTACATCCACACCCCTGCACAGAGCAGCACAGGGAATTGTCAGGAAAATCTGCCTTTGATGATTACTCAGCAGAGAAGAGAAAATGCCTTTAAACCACAGAGCAAAATCCCTTCTGTACAAGCAAGGGCTTCAGTAACACAGAACCTCAGAAAGCCCCTGACTCTCCAACTACCTTTAGAGATTTTCAATTCCTAGCAATATGGATATTTAGCACCTCCTTTCACAATCACCTGAAGCTATCTCGCTGAAACCACAATGTTTAACGTGAAATGGCATCAGGCAAGGCAATAAACAGACACATAGACAGGGTCGCCAGCTACTGCCTACAAAGAAAACGTGTCTGCTGAGCCCTATCCCTGCCTGCTACACTCAGCTCAAATAGTTTCCTCTCGGGAAGAATACTATTTAATCCTCACAAACAGCTTAACTGAGCATGAAGCACTTGCTCAATAGAGACACCAGTTGTGGGATCATTTCAAGTTTTCAAGCATGATGTCTTTGTTGCCAACACTCAGCAATTTATGCCCTCTGTGGTTCCAGGTTTTCATTAAGAGACACTTACATAAACACACGTGTATATGTATATACACAGGCACACATTTAAACGTTTAACCTCTACAGTATAAGTTACCTGGATTTCTGCTCACTTCTAACTGTGGCTTGTTCTGGCGAATCCATCTCCGAGCCCTGAATAAAACAAAAAGCTTTATTAATTACAGCAGCAACCTCCCAAATCTCATTAAAGCATCATCTCACGGCAGGCTGCAGCCAATACCAACATTTCAGATCTCACTGTTTGCTTTCAGCCCCAAAGGTGGTTCCTGGGAGCAGGAGCTGTGCAAGGACTGGGAGCGATGGTCCCAAACAGCTGGAAGCGATGGGAAGTCAGATCTCCCCGCCGTCTGAGCCCCGCAAACAGCTCTGGAGCATCCTCCGGGACCGCCTGGCCGCAAGGTTGCCGTGGCACGGGGATGGCAGCCAAGTCCTCGTTCTGACCACTTCTAATTGCTCACGTGTTCCTGCTCAGGGCACTGGGGTCTCTTTACGGATCTATCTGCAAAATGAGATCTCTGCTCACCGGCCGGAGCTCCGAGTCGGAGGTTTGCGCGGACGAAACGAGAGTTCCGTGCCCGAGAGCCTCGAGAGAAGGGATGTGCTCCGGGAAAAGGCTGGGCTAGGCCGCCCAGCCGCCCCCGCCGCCGATCGCAATCCCTGCCTGCTTGGGATGACCCGGAGGGACTCCGGCAACGAGCCTTCCCCGCCGCCCGAGAAACATTCGCAAGGCCGCCGCGTTCCGGCGGGTCCGTCCCCCGCACTGCGATAAACCCGCCCCGAAACGCCGCCGGAGCCGCCCGGTAGGGACAGAGCGGCGGGGAGCGAGCATGGGGACGGGCACGGCTCCCAGAAAACACCCAGAACCTCCGAAATAACCCCCAGGGGACCAGAGGAAAACACAGCCCCGCGGCGATGGGAGCGGGCACGGCTCCCAAAAACCATCCAGAACCCCTTATGGGAGCGGGCACGGCTCCCAAAAAACACCCACAACCCCCGAAATAAGGCACAGGAGAAACACTTGGGAAGGGGCACGGCTCCCACAAAACACGTAGAACCCCCGAAATAACCCACAGACAGAAACACAGCCCCGCGGGCCGGCAGGCACAGCCAGATCTCGGCGACAGGAGAAGGGACCCGCGAGCCCTTGGGAAGGCGGTGGTGACAGAGTGACAGTCGCGACAGAGCGCGGTGCAAGGACAGCAAAGCCCGAACGAGGAGCGGGAGCGCCGATACCTTCGCGGCTCTGCAGCCGGCGTTAGCACGGTCTGTGACACGGGGACAGCGGCTGGCACGGCTCAGCTGGGCAGGGGCAGCAGGGCGGCTCACCTGGGCACAGCTCACCTGGGCAGGGGCAGCAGGGCAGCCCCCAGCAATGCACGCAGTGGGCTCCCTTCAGCGAGGCACATCCCACAGGCTTCTCCCCTGCCAATCCCTTTCACCCTCTGTTTTTTCTTTTTATGTTTTTTTGTTTGTTTGTTTCTTTGTTTCGTTTTTAATCTCTTAAAGCCAAAGCCTAGAACTCTCTTTTTTGGGAGCAGCCCAGTTCCCCTTGCAGCTCTGCATGTGAAATCCTGGCAGTCGGATTGGTAAAGGCTGCAATTGTGCCAAGGGAGATGGTTCCAGATCCATATCCCCAAATTCCAGTTACAAAAATGCATCATTGTCAGGTTTTAATGTGGTAACTGGAATTTTCAAAGATATACACGGAAGGAATTCTACAGGGGAGGCCCTGGCACAGGGTGCCCAGAGAAGCTGTGGCTGCCCCGTTCCCTGGAAGTGTCCAAGGCCAGGTTGGACAGGGCTTGGAGCAACCTGGGCTGGTGGAAGGTGAATGGAATGAGATGTTAAAAATCATCTCTTCTGGCTGAAATCATTGTGTGTTTCTATAAATTCTACTCATTGTATCATTGTAAATACTTTTGAAGACCTGAAGCACTTCTTGGCATAAACTTCCCAAACACAGGCAGTAAAAAATGTCCTTTGTTTCTCTAGTCAGCCACTGCCATTGTTGTCAGGTACAGCCAGGACTCACAGGTCCTGCATGTTGGTGTGACAGACCTGACTATTCCAACTGGTTCATGGCAGCATAGTATGGATTTTCTGGTATAGTTTGGGGAAGCAATTTGGTCAGGACAGCCACTTTTTACTCCATATTCAACACCACACTGAAATCACTGACTTAATGTGTGTAAAAACACTGTGTCCTTGTGAACTGCCTGTAATATTCCCTACACATCACTCCTCACCTTATCATTTTTCTTGTATTACTCTACTGCAGTCCCTAGAAAGGCTTAGCAAATATTTGGAGAGTCATATTCCCAGTGACAAGGAAGATGAAGGGTAGGATCAGGGAGAACAGGAAGGGAGAATGTAGCCAATCTCACCTGAAAACTGGCGTGTGGTCGAGTTGGGAAAGCCCTGCAGTGCCTCCAGCTCTTGGTCTGTCACCCCTCCCTGCTGCCAGTCAGGCAGCAAGGAGTCTCAGCATGCTGCTATTGAGGGGGTTCAATAAACCTGAAAGTCAAAGAGTGTGTTTTAAAACAACCAGGTGATGTTCTTCTCCCCAAACCCCAGCAGCTATGTCTGCAATCCAGCTTGGGAATGCTACTTGACACTGTGCTGTAATAACTTTGGAATGTATTACTAAAGAACTCTTCAAGTATCTTAGAATATTTTGTCAGCTGTAGATGGGAGTTACAAAGACTTGCTAAATGTTTGCCTGAGCTTGAGACTCAAGGTCAGGGCCATCCTGTAGATTTACAGTGCCTAATACTCTTACTGCATTAACATTCATTTAAAAAGTAATGTGAGAGGAATTGCTGTGAAGGCCTTCGAAAGTGTTTCCATTTTTCAGTCTGAATCAATTAGTCTGAGAAATATTATTACCTTTTCCTGTAAGTTTTTCTCCTTTTATATCCGTAAACTCTTATTTTAAAACCCCAACAGTACTCACAACAACAACACATCACACAAGCTCTGGATTCCCTTGCAAGGAGTTGGCAAAGTCATGAAGGACAAAGAACATCAATACCTTCCAATCAGACTCAGCACAAAAGTAACCACATCAAATACCATCAGAAGGAGGCTTTGGTACTTGCCTAAATGCACACGAGGTGACATTATCTGTTACATTACCATGGCATTATTCTGAAATGGGAACAATTAAATATGACAGTGACAGGCCAACACTATTAGGAGGGAAATGGCAGAAAGCTCAGGAGCAGAAGTCACAGTGAGAAGAGGATTTTGAAGTGAGTTGACACCTGTGAACTTTGAAATAGGAAAGAGTTTCTTTCAAGAAGCAACAAAGAACAGCAATCAAGGATGTCTGAGAGGTGAAACACACTTCAACAAATCACTACAGCAGCCTTCCACTTGACTGATAGAGAATGCATTCAGACCTCTCTAGTAAATCTGGATGTGTATCCAAGTGTACTAAACAACGTATTAACTCAGTTGCTTGTTTGGAGCTTTGTTGCAGACTTCGGGGATATTACTTGAATGATGTAATCAGGCTGAGAAATGCAGCTGGTTGGTTTGGGCTGGGAGAGGCAATGCATCTGATTGTTCAGCCGTGCTTCCAGGCACTGAGATGGAATGTCCATCTCCTTTTCATATCTTGCTCTTCCACAAGTTAGGATCAAGTAAATCCTAATTCACCTTATATTAGAACTTGCTGGTTTGAAAGAAAACAAGTAAAACTTGTCATGAAAGTTTACTGAGCTTGGTGAAAAGCATTTTTAAGACACCAACTACCTGGTGTGTTTATTTTTTCCATAGCAGGAAGCCAACCTGCCCCTGTTGATTGAGATAAAATTCCTTGCACAACAGAACTGCTGGTTACTCCCTGTAAGGGGATTGATTTTTTCTCCTCCCGAGCTGACTGGATCTAACTAGTTTGTCACCATGGTAAACAGAAGAGTTATAAAATGCTTTGAAGAAGGAAGATAGCATCAGAAATTCAAAATATGTTTCAAAAGCCAGTGTTGGTTCACTCAGAGTTTACCACGATTGAATGTAGAGATTAATTTTAAAAGACAAGCTTTGACTTCGAGCACTGTCTGTGTGACTCAATCTGTAAAATAACTCTGGATGTAACTGCAGGTGTATTTTTACAGCTGCCAAGTGAGAAGCACATCTTCACCAACAGACACCAAGAAGGTCTTCCCAGAGTCAAATGTTACCTAACAGGGCATAATTACCAGCAATTCTGCCTCCCCCTGCCCGTGCCCCTTGCAGAGCTGCCTTCTGTCAGCAACACAAAGTGGGAGCATTTCAGAACAGTCACATCTGGAAAAAGTACCTATTAAAAGGGTAAGTGATGGGGGAAATGAGCTCTGTTAGCTGCCATCTTTCTGACCTTGACTTTAGTTTGAACTTGTTTATAACGAGGCCTGAAATTGTACGAGTTGGCTTTGAAAAACTAAGGAGTGTAACTGGCTGGAATGTCCTTTGATTAAGGAGGTTGTATTTGGCACTTTTGTGATAAAAAAATAAAAAAGCCAACAAAGGAGCTCTGTCACAAGGTCCTTATGTGTTCTGAACAGCAGCAACATGTGCAGCAACAGGAGAGAGAGGAAAACCATGGCAGAGAGGCAGAACTGTAGAGGAAAAAAAGAGCAAAACCAAGCCAAACACCTGGGAGGAAAAAAAAGAGAAAAGGTAAAAGGAAATAAAACATCCCAGAGACTGGAAGGAATGGATTTAAACCACATAAATTACTGTAAAGAATGGGCAGAAAAAAAGCCAGATGAAGTTGCAAATACTCACATTTTGCCTGAGTAAGTTGCTGCTGTTAAAAAGAACTGAGCCAGACAAATCAACCTTGGCAATATGATTTTAAGAACTTGGTGAAATGGCAAAAAAGTCTTTCTTCTTGTCAGATATCACGTTTGCCAAAATGTTTTCCTGAATAAAATCTATACAAATGAGGGACAAAAGCAGAGGTGTTTCTGCTCTGTTAGAACAGATGTGGTATTTAATAATGTTATTTTTCTCCTATTTGGTGGGGTTTTGTGTTCCAATGGCTGCTTCTACCCAGGCATGTGTGTAACGACCTTACAAACACAGCCCTCCCCTTGGATTTGCACCCATAGCTTTCTTTTAACTCTATTAGGAGTGTAAGTTTTGCGCAAGACATAGGGACAAAATTCCATCCTTAATTTTAAGGCAGGAGACTTTAGAAGCCATTCCCATACCAAGACTCCACATCAGCCTGGTATTCACAGACTATTCTGAGTTGAGAGGGACCCACAAGGATCATCGAGTCCAACTCTTAAATGAAGGGCCCATCAAGTACCTGACGATAGGAGAAAAGCTAAAGAGCTCTAAATACACATATTTGTGATCTCCTGATAAGCCTTGACCAACCATCTGAGCACGGAATCAATCCTTGACCGACGGAGGGGAGCGTGAGGCACTCCCTGATCTCACCAGCAGCTCTCGTGTGGTAGGGGTGGGAACAGTCAGAACCATCAGCTGCCCAGCCAAAGCGGGAAACAAAGGCAAAGCAATTATCTTGGGCGGCCCTAGTCAACCATTTACCCGACAGCGCGAGGGAACGCTGGGGACAGCATTTTTGATTCACCAAGTGAAAGGAACCTGCAGTAAATTAGTTCTCGATCAGCATTGCTAACAAACCTGCTCTCCCGCACGTCGGTGCCTCCCCATCGGCCGGTTACACAGCACAGCTCTGGGCTAAAGGCGGATCGCCAGAGCGGGATTGGTGCCGGTTACACAGCACAGCTCTGGGCTAAAGGCGGATCGCCAGAGCGGGATTGGTGCCGGTTACACAGCACAGCTCTGGGCTAAAGGCGGATCGCCAGAGCGGGATTGGTGCTGCTCCTGGTGCCAAGGGACAGGCAGAGAGCCCTGCCCTGCCCTCAGCCCGGTGCGAGCCCGCGGGACCGCCACTGGCCGTGGGACCCCCGCGCTGCAGCCCAACGCGGCTGGGGGTGCCCGGCAGGTCGGGGGCCGCCTCCGGAGCTGGAAAACAAAGGGCAGTGAAGCTCCTGCCAGAGGCGCTTCTGCCAGCGGGCTGGGCTGTCCAGATGCACTCGCAGCCCCCGTGGTCCCAGCCGGTACCCTCGGGCTCCGTCTCCCCTCACGGCCCCTCAGGGGCTACCCCCGGGCTCCGTCTCCCCTCACGGCCCCTCAGGGGCTACCCCCGGGCTCCGTCTCCCCTCACGGCCCCTCAGGGGCTACCCCCGGGCTCCGTCTCCCCTCACGGCCCCTCAGGGGCTACCCCCGGGCTCCGTCTCCCCTCACGGCCCCTCAGGGGCTACCCCCGGGCTCCGTCTCCCCTCACGGCCCCTCAGGGGCTACCCCCGGGCTCCGTCTCCCCTCACGGCCCCTCAGGGGCTACCCCCGGGCTCCGTCTCCCCTCACGGCCCCTCAGGGGCTACCCCCGGGCTCCGTCTCCCCTCACGGCCCCTCAGGGGCTACCCCCGGGCTCCGTCTCCCCTCACGGCCCCTCAGGGGCTACCCCCGGGCTCCGTCTCCCCTCACGGCCCCTCAGGGGCTACCCCCGGGCTCCGTCTCCCCTCACGGCCCCTCAGGGGCTACCCCCGGGCTCCGTCTCCCCTCACGGCCCCTCAGGGGCTACCCCCGGGCTCCGTCTCCCCTCACGGCCCCTCAGGGGCTACCCCCGGGCTCCGTCTCCCCTCACGGCCCCTCAGGGGCTACCCCCGGGCTCCGTCTCCCCTCACGGCCCCTCAGGGGCTACCCCCGGGCTCCGTCTCCCCTCACGGCCCCTCAGGGGCTACCCCCGGGCTCCATCCTCCCTCACAGCTCCCCGTGCAGAGCGTAACTCACCACATCAAACTACAACGCTGCCAGTGAAAAGAGTAATTCAAGTGCCTCCTTGAGTCTTCTCTCCTTAACTAAACGCATTTTGAAAGTATACTGCTCTGCCTCCAGCGGCTCAGAGTGGCTCTCACGTTCTCCCCGAGGGCAGCGTCTCTCTAGGCGGGAATGCCGGGCTGTGAGGGATGAGCGCCCAGGACACCGCGAGGGAAACAACGCACATCGGTCCGGACTGCACAGAGGTGAGTCTGTGGGAATAATAACGGTGATATTCCATTATGAGAAAATGGTGTGTAACACTGGGGTAAAGGAACAAAAAAATGTGGGCATGAAGTACTAAAATGTATAATGTAAGTGCTTGCCTTCAACCAAGTATCTTTTTCATCCTTGTGTACAGTGTCTTCAATAATGTAAGGGGAATCCTGCATTCTATTTATGTTACTTAATTCCATACTAATTACCTGTCATAAAACTGCAGCAGTTTGAAAAAAAAAAAACAACCACCAAAACAAAAAACCCCAACAAACCAAGCCCCCCAAACCCCCACCCCAACCCCAGTAATTTCCAGGAACATGATTTAAAGCTCTTTTCTGCCATGTGGAACAGATTGGGCTGTACCAAAGCAGACAGTGGGCCATCCCAGAGCTGAGGGAGGTTTGCTCTCTGATTGCAGGACAGATGGCAGAAGGAGCTCTGGTTTTCACTAGGGAGGTCTCTAAAGGATTGCAGAGTGCAAATAAGGGCAATGGCATACACAAAAGTAGTTTAACTGGCACTGCCTTGTGTATCTTCACAGTTCCTAGAAACTAGAGCAGTGTACTCAAGCAGAAGCGACTCCATTCAGAGATGAACCCTGTGCCAAGTGCTTTACACGACTCGTGGGACGTTTTAAGCAGTGCTTGGCCCAGTGCCCTGCAGCTGATGCCTCTGTCAGGTGGCCTCAGAGAAAGGTAAGACCTGGCATGTGTGGGGTAGTAATTGCTTGGCAGATACACTTTGTATTACAGTTTATACGTGTGGCAAGTCCACTGAATCACTTATGCATTCTATTCATGCCATGTTTATTTTCAGCTGGATAATGGTGCACTTGTGAATAGCTTATTTCTGTATTACAAAAGCAATACACACTTGGCTCCTGGTGTGAATATGTAAGCCTGTAAACAGTATGCCATAAAACTTGGGTTGGAAGAGGCCTCTGGAGATCATCTAGTCCATCATTCAAACTACAGCTATGTCAAATTCCTCATGGTTTTGTCAAGTTTAGAATGTCTAAGGATGCAGAAACCACACATGCTCTGTGCACCTGGCCCAGTGTTTTAGTACCTCATGGAAAAGGTTTTGTTAATGAAAAAAAGTACCAGAGCCCACTTGAACACTGATGTAACAATTCTTCATACCACATTATCTCCAAAAGCAGTTATTTTGTATCTGTAGTTCCTACTATCTGAAAAGCAACAGTCACTTGGCTCCTTTATACTTGGGTGGCTTTTGTTTGCTTGGATTTTCTGTGGTTTTGTTTGTTTGTTTTTACATTCAGCAAATGTTGCTACAGTGAAGCCAAACAGCAGCAAGCATGTAATAACAAAAAGCAGAACTGCACTCCCTGACGTTCTTGGCACTTGCCTTCCTAATGACCCATCCTATGTGAATCTTACCCCTGACAGGCAAAACAACCCAATGCCAAACCACAAGGTGTTAAAGACAGTGCAGCAGATTTCAAAGCTGGTTTTGAGCTTATATCTCAGTGTAAGACTATAAAACAGTATTGAACAAGCTAAATATAAGTTTGCATACGCCTTTAAATACTTATAGGTTCAGACTCACACCTGAAGGTATGTCTTTGGATAAACTATGTCAGCTACAGAAATTACGTTTAGTAAGACTGGATTCAGTCAGTGCAGTGTTATTTGAATAAAATGAAATATGAATCTAAGACTGCTTTCATCGAGACATCACGTTGGATTTACCATTTAGTGTGCATATAATGAAGCCAGAATAATATCCTGTCAGCAGGTAAGCTTTTAGATATCTGGAGGGAAATGCTAAATCAACCTGTGGAGCCAGAGCAGACTTTTATTATTTCTGAAACAGTTACAGTCCAGGCTGTGATGAAAGACTACTGTGGTAGAACAGTTTGCCACACATATCCGTGTGTGTGTGTTTGTGTTGTGCATGTGGGCGAGCTTTGCAAGTCCAGCCTTAACCCCAGCCCTTTGGAGCCCTCTTGCCCAGGTGCAAAAGCTGTGCAGAACTTGTGCATATTTTTGTCAGTGCTCACCCTCGAGTCCTGCTCTTGGCTGTCCGGGGACACCTCTGGAGCCCACCAAGTCCTCCAGCTCCTGCCTTCCTGCTTCATTTCCACTGTTCCACAGGTCTTCTTTTCCTGGTTCTGTTTACCCTGTGAGGCACCTGCATATAAATAAATCAAAATTCCCTTTGTGTACAGTGCAGATGTAAGCAGTGGAGGGAAGGGAAAGCAGACACACTCAAGTGTGTCGAGGAGATGAAGGTTCCAGTCCTGTGTGTGTCTGTGTAGTGCAGGGAGAGAGCAAGTAAAGGGAAGCAAGGGCAGCTGAAAGATCACATCGTGCCCAGCCTGACAGAGCCCTTAGGGCAGCTCCTTCACCAAAATACAGAAATCCACCCTGGGAAGGACTCAAGAGGCTACAAAGGGTCACTGCAATACACTGCTGTGAAGTCAGCATACTGTAACTCATTCATATAGCTCTGCATTAGGGTGATGTTTTGTATGTGTCATTACAGCCAAAACAATAGTAAATACTGTTTTAATAGAGGAAGACTGAAAAATTATAGGACTAATACTAGTAATTTGAAGAACGCAAATCAAAGTCTTTCATAGGTTACAATTGTTTAGAAAGAGTTGGAAACAAAACTTGTTAGATTTGTCACTATTTCAGGACATACCTCTAATAGGCTCCAAACAGGAATTTCCATTCCCTTTCTCCAGCGAGTAGCCAAAGGCAGAGCAGAAGTAAGTCAGGATTTAGATGAACAGCAATGCCATATGGAAAGGCAAAAGTAGTTGTGACCCTGTTCAGGTGTTTTGGTGACTGTTGTTCTGCCTGGGCACAGTCCTGAAACACCATTCACAGCATAACAAAGGGACACTGACAGGCAAGACCTCAGGAAAAGCTGAAACTGCTCCTAGTGAAGTTCTCTCCTTACCTAAAACCAGGATTTGTATAGAAAAAGGAGCCAAACCCCAGAAAAATAACCCTCTAGGTACTTCCACATCCACTTCTAGCCAGAAGGACAGAGCCCATCTCTCCCTTCAGCCCTTGAGCAGCTGAAAAGGCAGAACAAGGAAGCTGTAACAGGCTGTAGTTACAACACAGACACCACAGAGATCAGGTACAAATCCCTTCAAGTCCTGAGGTTGAAAATGCTAAATCTTGCAATCATCAAGCTAAAAAACATTTGACAGAAAACTTTTTAATTTCCATAATACAAAGACAATAAGACCCACTCCTTGAAATAAGTATCAGTGAAAGATTATCCAGTTATGACAGTGATAAACTGCCTAGGTCAGAGCACAATCCTGACAGTTGAACAAATTAACTGAAAACTAAGAAAACATCAGTAATAACCAGTGAAAACTTTATGCTTATCCCAAATTCCTTCTACAATAGGACACTTGCTCCGTTCTCAAGAGGTATAAGGAATGGCTTTGAAGTTAACATCAAAGGAAAAAAAGCAGTACACATTGCTCATCAGTGACTCTGGAGAAAGGCAGACACACACACAGCTCCATCCTGCTTGGCTGACTGTCGGGAGCAGGTGAGGGCTGCAGGGAGGCTTGCTCCAGGTGAGATGTGTGTATTAGCTGAAGGAGCTCAAAGATCTTCCTTTATTCTAGCACTTGATATTCACTATACATATGTGCTACATGCTATGCAAGATAATTAAGTAAATCAAATCTCATTATCAAATATCATGTACCACAAGACTTGAAAACAGTTGTCCTTATTTCCCCAGTGCTGCTCATCTTCAGTTGCCTGGCTGTGTCCTGTAGCTTGTCTGGACTCGTGCTGAACAGAAGGGACAGTCCTGTGGGCCTCAGCTGAGTGGCTGCTCAGCTGCAATCCCACCCTTGGCTGGAACCAGGGTGGTCACTCAGGGCTCAGCTGTGGGCTCGGGTCACTTGGTTGAGTAGTCTGAGGGATGTTCTTGGCCTCTGCAGAAGGACCTTCTGGTTTCCTGGGGACAAGAGAAAGGTTTTATTAATTTCCAACAGAGACTGAGCAGAGCCCACAGTCATCACATTTCACAAAGCCTAATTGCTACTTAAATACTGTCACACCTGAGAGGCCCATAGATTTATTTTTAAGTAAACATTTCCAATGCAGCTTTTGCTTTTCACATCTTGAATCCAGGAGAGCCTGGCAGAGCTGACTGAGCCCAGAGCACATACATCATTTTCAAGTGATTGGAAGGTGAAGCCCTGATATCCACTATTTCTAAAACTCAGTTCCTTCCCTCCAAAAGTTCAGTTAAGGAGTCAGCCAGGCCTCATGGATTTCCCTAGGCAGAGGGCAGAGAGGACTAGGAAACATGCACAGACTGTGTTACTCAGCTCCAGCAAAGCCTCACTGATTTATTCAAGGGGGTAATTAAGTTCTTCTGGGGATGAGTCAAAAACAATCAAGGCATTAAATAGGATATTACACATCTTTATAAATTCCAGGGCTCCTTAAGAGTCCCCAAACTCCTGAATAGATGGAAAGCTGCAATGTTTAAGGAGGAATATACAAGCTTTAAGTATGTGCAAGTCTACTGGGGCTTTTTGTAGCACTCCTTACTAAAGTCTGGCTTAAGTGACCTTAAGGCTGTGTAATAATTACAAGAGCTGCCGATCTTAGGGAAGGTTCTGGTAACAGTGTTTTCCTGTTATCAGCTTCAAAAAGTGAAGCCCCCAGTGTGCCCTCTGGAGCTGGAGCAGCAGGGAACAGGGTGGTGGCAGGTGTGGGTGCTCTGTGGGAGCTGGAGGGGCAGCAGCACTCACAGGACAGCAGGGCACACAGCAGCAAGAAATCCAGCGAGCAGGAGGAACAGGAGCACACTCAGGATGGATGTGATGACAACCATGCCTCCACTCCTTGGGCCAGGCCACAGGTCAATTTGCAAGGGAAGTTTAACTGGAAAAGCATGGAAAGAATGTTCAATGAGCTCTTTTTGACCATGAACACTCCCACCAAACAGGAGAAAGCAGGTGATTTAGGAGAGGCAAAGTGATTATATCTGCACATAAAGTCTCAGGTGATATATGGCAAACAGGTTTAAGAGTCAATGCCAGCATTTAAAGTTTATGAGCTCTGCTCAGCAGGTTTGCCAGGAGGGCAAGTATCTGCATTCCTGAGAAATGTCAACAGCACCAGAGTCCATGACCTGCATCAAATATACTGCAGGTACAAATGTCATCTTTACCAAAAGAAGTGTTCAGGTACACAAAAGTGGTAGAGAATTATTCCATATTTAAGCCTGCTACTCCTATTATCAAAAGGCTGACAAAGGGCTAAAAGTTTAGGGAAGGAGTAGCTGTTATTCCTAGAGCAGTAGTGTCTTAAGGCAGGCACAGCTATTCCAAAGACCTGAGCAAAGCCAGACTTACCTCTTCTGGTTTTGATGGGATCAGACCAGAGAGTTTGGTCTTTCACAATGCCTTCAGTGCTATCTATCAGCACATACTTAAACCTGTGGGGAAAAAGGGTTAAATGAGGTCTGGGTAATCTCAGCCCCCTCACCAGCAATTTAAACTACTGGATTAGCTGGCCAGACTTCAGGTTTTGTCAAAGCATTAGATGGAGACAGGCAAAGGTAACTGACTATTTCCAGAGACCTCATAAAGAACAGATAGAATTCATGATGGAGAAGCATTCTGTGTTTTGTCATGCACAGCCTGCACTTGGTTTTGTGAGCCTTGGCAGATAACTTCCCAACAAAGTTCTCCCCAGCTTGCTATTCCCTGGAGTGAGAGCCTCACTATGTAGGACAGCAAGTGCTTCTGATTTCCATATGGAGGTTGAAGACACTGTCCAACTACAGAGACCTTTGGCACTTTCCCTGCCTGAGGAGAGTATTGAAGAACCAGGCCAACATCAGATTTGGCACAGAAATTATGTTTCCATTCCACAATTTTAGACATGAAGAAACAAGACAGTTTGTGCAAAACTAAGCCTACAGAAATTTCAGAAGCATTAAGGGCTCCCCAGCAGACATGGCTCCATGTGACTGCCATTTTCACTCTGGATTTCAATAGCTGGCAACAGCAATGTGAGTGTTTCTGGTAAGAGCTGCCAGGGGCCCAAACTCCCCAGACAGCAGGGTCAGACAAACCTGCAAGCCCCTGGCCCTCACTGGGAAGTCTCCAGCAATTCTGGGGCTTCCTGGACCAAAAATCCCATCAAAACAAAGGAAGCAGAGCCAGATCCATGTCAGCAATTCAGCAGAATCATCCAATACAAAATACATGGTGAAAAATCTCAATTTTCCAGTCAAAAATCCATTTCTGCCATCAGTTCCAAGTCAGACACTGTCACTGAATTACATAGGAACAGATCTAGCAGTTCACAGATGGATTTTCCCAGTGGCCCATGAATTTGACCTGGCACTACTGGGGCCCCATAGAGCTCCCTCTGCCAGGTGCTAGAGCAAGGCCAGCCCTCCCACAGCCACACTTAGCATTAAGAGTAATAGACTTGTAGAGCATTTCAGACAAAAGCTTGTAATTCACATTTCACCCTCACTAAAGAACTTATAGACTCAGTGCTGTCCTACCATGTTTTATGGGCAGAAACCACCTTTTAAGAAATTAGAATCCTACCTGTATGTTGTGTCTGGTGCCAGAGGTGGGTTACAGACATCGAGGAAGTTTGGGTCATAGAGACAAGTCCCATCATCCCCGACTCTGAAGAGGTACTGCTGCAGGACCCCAGAAACTCTGCTGACATCTGCCAAGTCCCCGGGTCTGGGAGGGGCTGCACAGGTGGGGACAGGGAACAAGGCAGCCCTGTAGGGTCCCAGCTGCCCCCCACCTGTCTGCTGGAAGGTGCTGTCCAGTGGTTTGCTGCTGGGGTCCATCACCAGGGAGCTCATGGCACTTGCTGCAGGAGAGATGCTTTTTAACAAGGCTGTTACATCAAGTCCAGCCCTTGCCATTCACCCTGTATTTGACTGACATCTTGCTTCTTCTACCCCACAACACTCCAAAGGGAAACCAAAAAAAAAATCAGCTACCAGTTTGTCTGTGTAGTGACCTTACCCCTTCCTGTGTATTTGTTAGAGTTTCTACACTTGTCCCTCAAACTGTGAAGGACTTCAGTGTATCTCAGAACACTATTTTTCAGTAGCAACTCTCCCAAAATCCCTGTCTTCCAAGGAGAATCTGGTGGAGTGGGAAGGAGGGTGGCAAAGGCTGCTCTTCCCACATGCCACATTTGGCTCTAATAAACATCCAGTAAATCCTGCCATTTCAGATTTGCTCCTATAGCCAAGGCAGAGCTCCTGAGTCACAGCAGCCCTTTGGCCTCTGGTCACACAGCAGCCAGACCTCCCAGAGCTGCAGGAGCACATGTGTACTCCCTTCCTGGCCAGCCAGGCACTCCAGTGCTTCCAGGGGAGTCTGAAGGCCTTCCCAGCTTCCAGCAAAGTGTGACTCTATACCCAGCAGGCTTTGGAAGTTTAGTTGCAGCTCTCAAGGTTTCCCTGCTGCAAAGCCAAGGCACAAGTCCCCAGAGATGCTCCCAAGTTCTGTAACTGTGGGTTAAATTATCCCTTCAGCTGTTCAGTGCTGTCAGCAGCAAAGGAAGGCCAGTTTTCCCAAAGCTGTGGTATAGTGGGAACAATTTATGTCTGGAAGCATCCTGCTGGAGCAGCATTGCTACAAGTGCTGTGCTCCAATGCAAAATTGAGCCTGTTTTACAAGGAGGAAGTTTCTGGCACAGGTTAGAAATCCAGCTCCAGAGTCAATGCTAAGTCAGAGGAGTTCTGACACCCCTCTCTTCCCCAGGGGCCAAGAGCAGGGACACAGATACTACCTGAGGCACTCTTTTTCCTCAGGCTTGCTTTCCTAATTGTTATCCTCCTCAGAGCCACATCTCCCTGCTCTCCCAGTCTCCACTTCAATAACTCTTAGCCTTAACTCTTAACTTTTGGTGAACAAAATTTAAACCTAAGCAAGATCCTTTTATGGGAGGTTTTCTGGGTTTTGTTATGTTTTGGGTTTGTTTCCTATTTTTTAACTTTACTAGGTAGATCAAGTCTGATAGTGACACCACCATGGATAGAACCAAAAGGTACATACTAATTCTTCAGAAATTCCTTATACCCTCAGCTCTGCCATGTGGTGATGCATCTCCTTACCAGAGCTGAATAGAATGTGTTAAGAAAATGAAGATCCCTTAAGTTTTTCCTTCTCCCTGCTCCAGGAGGCATCCAGGGGTTAGCCAATGTGCTTCCCTGCAGACCAGAGACAAATCCAAACAAAATTCCTCCTAGTCTGCCAAATAACAAGTTTGCATCTGCTTGCTTTGAAAGCAGCAGCAGATCTTTCTCTGTTTGGAACCCATTTGGCACAGATTCACCCACCTCTGCAGGAAGATGGGGTGGTTGATGTCACTTCTAACACAAAACATGTCCCCTGCAGGCACAGGAGGGGTCTCACAGGCCACCCAGTCACACCTGTATGGGATGGGTCTGTGGTTACAGATTCCACCACCCAAGGCCTGCCCCTTCCACTGTGCCCAAAGCAGCAACAACCAGCAGTGGAAGTTCTAAGGCAGTTTTGTCTGTTGGCCAATTCCACTGCTGCCCCTCCAGGTCCCTTCTCCTTCAGAAAAGAAAGCTGCATCTAGCACTAAGGGGAGAAGGTGTAAGGAATCAAGAGGGCATTAATTCATGCCAGCTCACAGAGTAGCTCCAGGTGGCATTCACACAGCCTGCCAGAGCAGCAGGGAACAGGGAAGGCAGCTCCTGCTCACTGCCAAGAGTTATGAAATCCATTTTATGAATGGAGCCATGGGCCAGGCATCTGTGACCACAGGTCTAGCATGGCCTGCCCTAGTAAAAGACAAATAAATCAATCATCTAGTCCTTGCAAGGGCTGGCTGCCCTGGCCATGGAGCAGCCAGCAGCAGTTAACCACTGCCTCCCAGCAGGTTTGCTTAGGGGAGCTGGGGCTTTTTCATGCTCAGGCAAAGATAAAGTGTCAGACTGTGGAGCACTTGGTTTTGTGAGCAAGATGTGGCCTTTAAAGCTCCAAGTGCTGCTGCACACCTACCACAGTCAGCACACTGCTACCACCTGTACTGTCAGTCAGCCCCACTGGAACACACAGCTACTTAGGCTGTATTTTATAATATCACCCTGGAGAAAACTGAGATCAGAGGCTCAGCTGTACAGAGCTCACAGCTGCAGGTTTGTCTCCTCTGCCCCATTCAGACCCACTCCCATCCAGCTGTGGAAGAGTTCATGCAGTGGTCAATCACACAGTTCCCTTCTGGAGATACATCATGTCACTCACCTGATTCCTTCATTGCATACAAGTAGATGGTGTAAGATTTATTTGGGTGCAGGGAGCTGTCAAACACACAGAATGGCTTTTGGAGAGCAATTGTGGTAAGAGTAGGATCGTTTCTAGCGAGCTGAGCAGCTGCAATTTGGGGCTTCAGGCTTTGATCTAAAAGCAAAGTTACAAAAAAAACATGTTAGATTTTTTTTCTCTTCTCCCCATGCACTCTCTGACTCAAAAGGGAGGACTGGCTGTTCTAACAAACAGCACAAAAGCATAAAAGAATGATACAAATGGCAGCTGAGCAGGAACCAGCCCACCTGCCCTAGGAAAGGCTAAGTTAGGGGCTTTGCTTTAATACAAAGTGGGCAACCCAAGGATTTAGTGAGGGCAGTAAGGGATGTGGCTTCTCCAACACAAGGGTCACATCACCTCAGAAGGGCACAGGAGAGGCTCAAACCCCTGTAACGAAGGGCCCACACAGCTTCCCTCTCCAGTGGGAACCAGCACAGTCAGCTCTGGAATCTTTTAACCAAAAGGTATCTTAATAAAGTCTTTAAAACCAGGTTTGATAACATACAGAGTGAGAGATTTAACAAAGTCTTACAGAAGGGAAAACTGTCTGGGAAAAGCACTAGAAAATCAAGGGGCATTAAAATGAAGTCCATATCAGGCACTTCCCCTCTGCTGCCCACACAAGCTCATCCCATCTTGAGACTCCTGGGGAAGACAAACTAAAACTGAAGAGAGAGTGTCATCAGCTCCTCTTCCTTCCCAGCCTGGCTGCAGCAGAGACACTTGGGCAGTCTTTCAACAGAGTACTGGGCTGAATTCCTGAACTCCCAACACAGGTCCTACAGCAGAGACAGGACACACAAACAAAACCAAAATAAAAGAAAAACAATACCAAAGAAGTAGAGGAAACAGAATAGGAAGAGACAAAAAGAGAAGCAAGAAAAAAGAAGAGACTGTGTATAAATGTTGCTTACCTGCATAGAGCTGTCCCAACCAGCACAATGCTACTACAACCCAAGAGCTGCCCATGCCTGAACCCACCAGAAACTTCCACAGAAGAAAAAAGACTACTGAGATGCAGCCTTTGCTGAAGTTTCCACCTCCACTGCCTCCCTGGAGACAGCCACTCCTACCTCCCTGTCCCAGCTGCCCAGGATCAGAAAGCATCCACTTCCTTCAGCACCTCCTTATATCCTCATTGCCCCTCCTGCTCAGGTGCAGCCAATCCCCCAGCTATTACCTGCTCCAGGTGTTGCAGCTTTTATTTCTACCTAATAATAGGCCACACTCGAGTTCTCAGTGCTGTGGAGAGAGGGTTTTCTTTCCCTCGTCTTAGTATTCATAGCTGCCTTGGCTCTGTACCTCCTTCTGTCTAAAAGCTTTTGAAACCCCTCATGTACAGAAAGTTAGGTGTTGAGTATGTGAACTCTGCATTTAGTCTGTATCATGGGTGGTTCTGATTCAGAGCTCTGCATTTGGACAGCCCCAACTGAGGTTACAGTTGCTTTCTGACTTGTTTTCTGGGTTACATCCTGGAAAACATAAGCCTTCTGCTTGTAGTTAACCCTAAGTGATTCAGGGCAACTACACAAGAAGCAAAGCTCTGGGGATCTGAATCTGACCTGCTGGAGCAAACTGTTCAGCTAAGAATATGCCTGGTGAGTAATTGCTGTTACAAATGATCTACTATATAAAAGCTCAAATTAAAAAAATATTAATCTCTCACTTAAAATAGGATTAGGGGAAAAAGAAAGGACCAGGGAGGTCTTACAAAGTTAATGGGGCTAATGTGGTGTCACTGCAGCAACTCCAGATTTACACAGACATCACCAAGGTCACGTTCCCAAATCCATCTCCTTTGTGGATGTGCCGTGGGCCCCAGGAATCTGTTTGAAATGTGTAATCAAGTGGTTGCAATACAATTTCCTCCTCATATGTGTCTCGTTGCATTTCCAGTTTCCATGTGAGTCTCAGTGTGTTTGGTTTGACTTTTTCCTCACACAGCTTCTTAGGGAGAATATTATCCCTGCTTTGTGCTGCTGTAGGATAAGAGTGAGTTGTGTTACTCCTCCTCACTCTACAGTGTACTCTAAACCTGTGCTGGCAAAAGTACTCAGGTAAATCAGATCAATCCAGAAAGATCTTGCCCTTCTGTCTTTTACTCCTGGGAATTTGGTTTTTAACATTTACACTGTGGTGTTACTCATACAGTCTTGGTACTGCCCTGCTCAAGAGTTCTTATCCTTCAAAGCAATATTTAATAATGCACAGGACCTGTAACGTTTCTGACTCCCCAGTAGAGTTCAAGAATGGCAACATCTCTTTCTTTGTCATAAAAGCAATATTTTTTCCAAGCAGTGACTCCTGTAAAACCAGCTCCTGATTTTAAGACAAGTAAACCTTGCAGAGCAACCAGCAATGGCTTTTTTCACCTTGAGACAGCAAATAGACACACTGTATGCCTAATCAAATCAAAAAGAGACAGCAGGACATTCTGAACAGCAGAAAATAAAGACATATTGTCCTTCATGGCATGCAAGTTGCTTGTATGTGCTACAAAATACTCTTCCAACTTTTATTAGAAAGCACTGCCCCTTGTTCACTTTCTAAAGCATCAAAACAACCAACAGGGGGAAAAATACTAATTTTAAGAATCAACAGCTTAAATTTTGTTGATCACAACTAAATTTTTTCTTTAAAGGTTGAAGGTTTTTAGTGGTGATGGTTTGGGTTTTTTTTAATTAGATTCACAGCCATCAAACAATAAATTCATTATTTATTGCTTAGACAAAACTCTGCATGACCACCTTGGAGTGTTGCATGAATGAAGTGTGGCAAACCACTGGGTGCAGTCATGCAAAGTGGGAGCCAGGAGATGAATTTTCCAGCAGCTGGGAGTATTTCAAGGGAGTTGTTCCTCACAGACAGTGAATGCCCCTCCAGAGTGGGCACAAGGTGACAATTTTAGCCATGGGGCTGTTTTTCTAAGCCACCCTGTTTTATTTGGTACCAGGGCAGAATTCCCCAGCCACAGCCAGGAGGGATAACACCACCTGTAGGATTCTAAAATTCTTGGGCTCTCTCCATGCTCAGAAGAGTCTCCAGCAAAGGTAGAAAGTTGTCATGCCAATAAACCCTCTGAGCACCATCTGTGCTGGCAGATGTGTCCCCAGTTAGGGCCAGACCTCAACCTCCCTGACATGTGTGTGAGTCCATATTGAGTGCACAGAAGTCAGGGGAGCTGGTCGGGATGTAAAGGATGTTACCGTGAACAGAGAGAACCTCAGTAGGAACTCCAGTGTTCCCTGAAGGAAGTGCAAGAGAAGAGATCAATGTAAATTCTTATGTCTTCAATTAAGCAACAATGGCAATTTTCTTGCTTTGTGTTGCCTTGCAGGCAATTCTGGAGTAATTTATGGAAGCCTCAAGAGTCAGTTTGGACTTATTGCTCCATGACAACAAAATTTTCAAGGAAATGAAAGAGCCTTATCATAGAATCATGCCATGCTGATATTATTTCTTTTTGAAAATGGCTCAGTTTGGAGATTTACACAGCAGAAGATAAAAACTGTGTATTTTAATGGAAAGGAAAATATGCATTTTAATTGTGGGGCAGCGAAGCTGGTGAAGGGTTTGGAGCACATGTCCTATGAGGAGTGGCTGAGGGAGCTGGGGGGGCTCAGCCTGGAGAAAAGGAAGCACAGGGGGGACTTTCTGCTCTCTGCAGCTCCCTGATGGGAGGATGGGGAGGGTCGGGCTCTGCCCCAGGGCACAGGGACAGGAGCAGAGGACACAGCCTCAGGCTGGGCCAGGGAAGGGGCAGGGGCAGGGGGCACAGCAGCAGGAATTTCTGCATGGAAAGGGTGATTATACATTGGAAGGGGCTGCCCAGGGTGCCCAGCCCTGGAGGTGTTCAAGGAACACCTGACAGTGGCACTCAGTGCCCTGGTGTAGGTGACAGGGTGGTGTTGGGTGACAGGTTGGACTCCATCTCAGAGGTCTTTTCCAACTTGAACGGTTCTGTGATTCTGTGATTTGTTCAGTGACTTAAACTCGAGGAGCACAAGGGAAGAGGAAGCCCGTGTCTCCCTTGGAAACCCATATTTAGTGCAGTTTCATTTCAACACCTGTAATTCATTTATACCTCATGAAAATGAACTATTTCTTCCTTCCCCACTGCTCAGCTGCTTACCAGAAGGTGATCGCTGTGCTTCCAGGAGGCAAAGAGGGTTCCAATCCAAGGCTGGCACGGAGCTGATGGCCTCGGGGCCACAGCAAAGCCACGCAGAGGTGGCTGTGGGTGACAGCAGACAGATGTGGTGACAGGCAGCACGAGCACGGCCAGCCGAGACGGCATTGAGGGCTCTGCAGGGACAGTGCTTTACTCAGTGCTCAGCAGGTGCCGCCGGCCCGGCCGAGCTGTGTGTGTGTGTGGGGATGGAGGGGCTGCAGGGAGGGTGTCCAGATGTTGCGGCCGCGCGGGCGGGTCCCGCCAGATGTTGCGGGGAACCCTTCTGCGCCGATTCCTTACTCGGTGTCCCCACCTGGTGGCCTCAAAGGGGATTTAGTGCCTGCGCTGCGTTTGGGGTTTGAGCGGTTTGGGGATTTTCTTGTTTTCCCCGTTTAAGATATTTTTTTTGTTTTGCTCACTGAGACAAAACAAAAGGGAAGCCCAGAAGGTGTAACCACTGCAGGGAAGGAGTGGAGAGAGCATTAAAAACCCTGGCAGCATGAAACGGGCATCCCAGAGTTTGTCAACAGATAGGGAATACTGACGGAAAACATTCCCCCCTCTGCACTAAACAAAGTGTGGGAGGTTTCCCTGTGCCTCCGTTGCCATCTGCCTCACCTTGCCTCGTTTATTCCACTCTTTTCCTTATGCTTTGGAGTTTTCAAGGGCTATATGGAGTAAGGAAACCCCCCTGAATTTCTGCTGCTTAGGGAAAAAAGAGTCAATAGACTCATCATAGTTTGACAGCATTTCTGTTGCAAATAGCAACCTCATTAGTTTGCACTGGCACCTGAAAGATTCTTTGACAGACATTGCATTTTACACATCTAGTATTTTGATCAGCAAAAGGAAGATCTCAACAAGGTAATTGCCTCAAATAATCATCCCTTGTCCAATTTAATACTATATGAAGCAATAAATTACAGCAGGGAAACACCTGAAAGTCTAAGAAGCAAAAAACTCCACTCCTTGGAAAGGTCAAATATTGATTTAACTGTATCTTTGAAGGGGAAAAATTTGGCTTCATTTAGAGCCAAAGAGGTGCTTCATTTACACATTGCAAAAAACTTGCTGCTTAGAAAAGCCTGTGGAATTAAAAGATCATTTTCTGCAAAGAAACCACACACTCATTTTAGAAGAATTCTCCTGGGATAGTATCTAAGGCCAAGAGAAATGATTAGCTGAGAAAATTCATGTGTGTTTTCATACTTTGCACTTCCAAGGTATTTAACAGGTAAAGATTTCCTTTCTCAATGCTTACACATGGCTGTGTCACTGCTGGGTATAAAAACATCCTGGAACATGTTCAGCTCCAAAAACAGGTCTGGAAGGTGAGAACTTGCATCTCTTTGGTGCACACCAAAGCTGCATTCCAGTGATGTTGGCAGGAGTTAACATGAAGAGGTGTGGAGCAGTTCTCTCATTTCCTTTGCCCAAAACAAGCTCCTCCACAGTGGTACCCCAGTCCTGCTGAAGTGAGTAAAAGCAAAAAGTAAGTGAAAGCTGCAGAAACCTGTAATCTGTGACAGGGCATGGACACTGCTGAGGAACTCGCAGGGGATGCTGAAATGGCAGAAAGATGTATGATAGAGGTAAAGCAACACACAAGCTGACCTTGAGAGCAGTAAAATGTGTAACCAGCTGCAAACACTGCACATCTGGACAAGGGAGGGAAACCTTCCTGTGGGCAGGGAACACGGAGCTCGAAGCAGTCACTGGGGGAAGGACTGAGAAATCCATGGGGGAATGAACTGACCCCACAGAGAAAGCTTCCACTGGGATGCTGAGAGAGAAATAACTCCTGCCAGTCTTTGGCAGTGGAAATTGGGGGGATTTTTGCTAAAATATTTGCACAACATGCTGAAGATCCCAGGAGGCAATGTCTGCTTAAAATTCCATAAATTTAGTGCGCCAAAGATTTCACTTTGTCCAAAGTACTGCATGAAGAGAGAACTTGGTTCCAGCTGTGGAAGCCTCAGCCGGGAGGGAAGCCCAGGTGATCTGATCTCTTACTTTACTTTCATCCCTGAGAAGGGCAGGAAGGAAAATGAAGCCTGGCAACCCAAACGATTCTGTGCTTCTGAAAAGAATAATGTTCAGGTTTCCTGAGAACAGTACCATCTAAATCAGGGTCATCTCTCATCCAGCCATTTCCCTGTGTTGGAAGGGCTGCAAAAGCAGAATTTATACTAGCACAGCTATTATTCTTAAGGCTTTGACCTTTAATATTCAGAATTTATTCCCTCATAATACAGGATCTGATTCTATTTTTACTTAGGAAATTTATTTCACTGTATTTCACATCCATTACTATAGTGGAATTATTTCTGAGGTAAGAAATAGCTGGTCTTTAACTACAAAAAGTTTTAATTCCTAATTAATAATTTTCAGAGGTTTATATATTGCCAAACAAATTACTATTAATCTGTTTTATAGAGATGTTATAGAGATACTCTTCTAGATAATGAAGGGGGAAATCATTCTTGCAGACAGTCAGAGCAAGGGGGTGTCAGCAGCTTCCAAAACTGCAGCCAGCAAAGGAAAAACTCAATTCCAAATCTGCAGCTCAAAGGAAGCCAAAGTCCCTGCTGTGCCAAGTGTGTCTCTGGGCAGTGCAAGCATCAAAAGAAAGCAGTCAGTCACTCAAATACAGATGAGTTGCAGCTCACAGTGAATTCGTAGTCATTGTTGTATTACTATGCCCTTTATTTCTCTGTAACTAAAAAGACCAAGTATTCTTTTCTCTCCCCCACCCCCTGGTTTTCTTCCTCTTCTGATTTATTTTTATCCCTTTGTTTTTACATGTTCTTACTCAGCTCTGACACTTTCCAAGCTGTTGCTCCCAAAAGTCTCCTGATAATGTGAAGCATCTGGGTTAGGACAAAACATACATTTTGCTGTACTTTGGCCTATTAAAATGATCAGGGAAATGCAAAAGGGCTTTGCAATTGGAGCCTGGAGATTTGCAGTCCAATTTCTGTCATGGAGAAATTTTTTAATGGCAAAACACAGAAGGCACTAACAGAAGTGAATACAGTGAGCAGATTTTCCACAAAATCCATTAATGCAAGTCAAGCTTTGGTAATTTGTGGAATAAAATTAGATCACCTCTGTGTGTGTGCCACAGGACTGTGTGGAGGGTGAAGAAGGCACAGAACAGGCAGGTTTGACGTGGTGATGTTGTGCAGCCCTGGTTGTGCTCTCCTGCCTTTCAGTGCATGGAAAAGTTGGGTTTGCCCTTCACTTCCCCAGAACCTGTTTTTAATTATCCTCTGTGCCCAGATTAAGAGTCTGTTTCAATGCACAGCCTGAACTGAGATCTCAGAGAGAAGGTGACAGAGGAAAGTGACTCAATAAGACCTAAAAAAAGACAAGAAAAATCCCAACAGGCAAAGGAAGCCAGTGGAAGAGTCAGCCTGGAGTCACAGGAGCTCCAGCAAAGATCTGCTCTGCACTGGATGGCCCTTTAAAATGGGATATTTTGTCCTTAATAGAGAAAGGAGGAGTAATTAAATGAAGAAAACAGGAAATGGCTTTTGCTAAGTGATCTGCTCTGGGGGATTGTATTCTGGCAGAGAGAGAGAAGCTTCATCTTCCATGTAGTACCTGTCACTTTGTAGTTTAAGGAGAACAATCAGATAATGTAGAATGAAAGCCACTTGCTGTATGTCTGATAGTACTGTGCAATACCACAGGGATATCACTCATGGTTTGAAACCTCAGAATGAATACTTAAACAAGGACATAACTGAAAATATCAGTGGAAACATAAGAGGTAGTGCCTTGCATGTCTTAAACAAGTGGCATATATACCTCTTAAAACAGCTCTGTCAAGTTCTAGAGCAGGTAGACATGTGCCACAGCATTCCATGGTTCCAGGTGAGTGAGGAATGAGGAACTGAACAGCAAACTAGCATGTCACACCTCTGATCCTTTCTCAAGGCTTGACTGGACTGGATGCCAACAAACATGCAGTGCTTCTCAATGGTAATGGCACATCCAGGTGACCCAGGGCATTCCTGTAAAACACCAGTTGGTTCAAATTTAAACACAGGAAGAGCTCAAAAACATTAGTGAGGACACAACAAGTGGTCTCCTCATATACAAACAGCTGTAGGAAGCAGCTAGGGGTTATTTTGAACAAGAGGAATTCTATTATTTTAGGTATGAAAAGACTGTCTTGCCAGCCTACCAATTGTATTCTTTTTTCTCCTTCTTATGCCTACAAACTGCACAGTGAAACAGCAGCAGCTGTTGAGAGGTGAGAGACAAAGCAATCATTAACCAGTTGGTTTAGAGAGGAAGTCTTCTTGTTGACAAGTTATTTATAATTTTTTCAATGTTTTTTTCCCAGTTCCTTCAGGCTGGTTCTGTAAAGCCAGACTAAATGACTAAGGAGATTCGTGGTGTGAACTGAGAGGACAATTGCAGTTATGTGAGTTCAAAGAAAAGGGTTTGCTATCGGTGTGTGAGAGCCTGATCGAGCTCTGTGTGTTAATGGCAGTCAGGCAGGGCATTGGTGGGTGTATCACTGAGTTCCCAACACACGAATGACTGACAAACAGGGAGAAGCCACAGCAGAGATCAAAGGATGTGTGTCACAGCTCTGGATAAACTTCCCTGGATGCCTCTCCTGAACTGGCTCACCCTCAGGCTGTCACGACCGTGTGGCTGAGAACATGCTTGAAACGATTACTAGTCTGGCATTTCAATTTAAAGGGGGTTGATTGAATCAGCTTAAGTATTAACCAATTTTGTCCCCATTTTCGCTAATTGGGATCTCAGTAATGAAACATCCCAGCCCTTTCACATCTTGTTATGGAGACATATTTCTGGCACAGCTGGATGACTGAACTGCTGTTCAAAACAGCCTTTTTCTGTCAGCGTCCCCAGAATAATCCAGGGAGGGCTTTTTGCCTTGTTTTCATGCCTGAGTCAGCATTTGGGACTGATTCTGTGTGTGTGCCTTGCCAAGCTGCTCTTGCCCTCTGCTCTCTGGGGTGGGAGCTGAAGTGTGATGATGTTGCAGGAGGTGATCTCAGACACTGCCCTCATCACTTACCCTCACAGCACAGATCTCTCGGGTTTGTAAGCACCTTTCAGACACTTCGCCCACACACTCCCCTTTTCCTGGCCAGTGTTTTCCTGAGCAGAATCGTGCTGGTGATTTTGTGCACAGCCACTGCCAGTAAATTCCTCTGACAAGGCCTGAGGGAAGGTTACTCTTTAAGGATATTTTTTGTTGGAGGCCTTTTTTGTTGACAAGTTACAGAGCTCCTTGGATTGTCTGTGTTCAGGGCTGCTGACAAGTCATTTTTCTCCAAAACACTTCCCAAGGTATTTTTATGAATAGCTTTAGTTTTCATATAGGGTAAGGAATTTGGCTGAGCTTGCTGTGTCAATTAAATGTACACGTTTTCTGCCAGGGCATGTATCATGTTGGAAGTTTGGAGCTGCAGGCTCTGGAGAGGGACAGTGGGATGTGGCTGGAGGTGGGTTAACCCACACAAATCCCGTACTCTTTGCAGTGCTGATACTGAGCAAGGCTTAACAATTGCCACATTTTTTCTAGCCAGGCAAATCTGAAGTTTGCTGAGTGAAGACAGAGAGCTGCAGGAAAGGAGAGGTGCAAGGTGAAGCCAGCATCCACATCTCAAAAACGCACCCAGAAAAAGAAGCTGCAAAACCCCCCTGTACAACATACATTGGGAAAAAACAGAGCTAGGAAAAACAAGCCAACATGTGAGTCAGCAGTATCAGAAATGCTGAAAGCCAACAATGGAAATCACTTAATTAAGGAAAGCAGAGTTCTGAGTGGCAGGTTTATATTAACCATAAGTTTATATTAACCTGTTACAGATAAACAAAGGAAAAATTTAGAAACAGAAAAAAACAAGCCTGTGGACAAATCCTGTTTCAGAGGTGGAACACTGCTTAGCACAGACACCGTGAGGCTGAGGAGGGGATTCAACAGCTGGAGCCAAAACCAAATCATTTCACATCAGAGAGCTGTGGAAAAGCTTTACAAAAGGTAAAACCAGTGCAGTTTCTGGTAAGGAGGAAAAGCTTTAAAAGAAAGCAGTCACAAAAAGCTGGAATTGGTAAGGTTATCAGTAAAATCACCAAACTGTTAAAACCCCTGGGAGACAGGAGAAGCTTTCTCATCAGTGTGAAACTGCCAAGCATGACCCAGGCATAGGCACAAGCTCTGCAGGACTTGGGGTCCCCTCAGTTTTATGCAAAGACAGAATGACTTAAACAGAACTAAAGAACTGAGGCAAAAGTAAAGAAAGCAAGACACAGCTCTTTGCAGAAAACCAAGGGCCCACCAGATTTTGTCCTAAGAATAGTCATCAAAGAGATAATTGAATAGCAAAAGCCACCAAACTTCACATTATTTTAGGAAAGCTTTTGACAGCATCAATGTCAGTCTGGAACGTCTCAAAGTGTTATGAAATCCAAGGGAAACACTAGGCATTAAAACTGCTATAGCAAGGCACAGCTTTATAGTTTAAGTAAACATGGCTTGGGTGAACAATTTAACCCATTTAATTGGTGAGCAAATAATTATTTGGAATGTGAAGGTGTGCTTTTTAAAACTTTCAGTTCAACATTAACTCACAGAGTGGCTGAGGTTGGCAGGGACCTCTGGATGTCCTCATGTCCAATCCCCTGCTCAGGCTGGGTCCCCTGGACCAGGTTCCCCAGGAGCATGCCCAGATAGTTTTTAGTATCACCAAGGATGGAGACTCCAAAGCTCCTCTGGGCACCTCGTGCCAGTGCTCAGTCCCCCTCCCAGTAAAAAGTGTTCTCTGATGTTCAGAGGGAGCTCCTGTGTGTGGGTGTGTGCCCATGGCCTGTGGGCACTGCCAGGACAGGCTGGCTCCATCCTCTTTGCCCTGTCCCCTTGGGCACTGGCACACATCCTGAGCACCCAGGAGGTGTTCAGCACACAGACACCAGACCTACACCTGGGAATGTATTCTTTGGCTTGGCACATTTCTCACCACAGCCTTCTTTCGTGACATCAAACCTGAGGAAATAAATATTTGCAAATGCTCTTTTTTCTCATGGGTACTTTTGATAAGCACTAAATGGTTAAGAACTGATTCTCAAAAGTAGCTATATTGTCAGTGAATATGAGAGCTCATGACTACATAGAACTGTACTTAGGGATCTTAAACAGAGTGGCTTCTTTAAAACTTGCATACATTTCATGCCATTTCATGCTCTCTATTCAATTGGCAATTGAACAGACCTATTATAGACTCATATTTTCATGGTGTGACTCACAATTATTAAAAAAAATCATTATCCATCATTATGTATTCTAGAGATTCTGCAGTTAGGAGAATACTGCTGCCACAGGTTGTTAGTGTCTGTTGTTTAGTTCAGTGACCCTCAGGCTCTGTGCTTCCAGCAGTCCCAGGCAGGGATTCTGGCTCACAGGCCAGTAATGGCTTTCAAAGCTGCATCATCAGTATCAGTCTGTCTTTGTGATAAAGGAGAAAAAGCTGTAAAGAACCAGGAAAAAGAATCTGTATTTTCTTGTGCTTATGGCAAACAAGCACTGCAGGTAACAACAGTGCTGGTTCAGGGGCTACTTCAAACTGCACTGAACAGACTGAGGTTCTCTGGAGCTGTTCACTGCCTTTCTCCTAATTCATGGGGGTGACTCCTGCCCTCTGGCCCTTGACAATACCTGGCTCACACTGGCATTTCATTTATATCTCAGGTTTCTCAATTGCTCTTGAATGTCAATGAAGCTTCCAAGCTTCCCTAGTTTCAAAGGGCTTCTCTTGAGGTGCTGCCTTAGGCATCTTTTAAGTTCACCTGCGAATGACTGCCTTGAACAGCAGAGGTAATTCAGGGAACCCTTTCCTCTTCTCATATTTTTTAATGTTTTTCAGGTGGTACTGTGTAAACCAGGGCTGGATTGCAGTTGGTGGTGTGTGATGTCAGGGAACAAAGCAGTGATAAGGTAGGAAAAGTTGAATATTAAACTATGAAATGCAGTAAGTACAGCACTGTTGGCTATTTCTGCATTCCTGTCCACCTGCTCTTAGGCTTTGGCTTCATGAGAAACCCCTCCAGAATACAGTATATGCCTCTTTGAAAAAATTCTTTTTGGAATTAGACTAAGTTACTGGAAAAAAAACACCCTTGTGGTGTGAAAATGCAAGCAAAGAAAGGTGGAACAGCTTCTCACCAAGCAGGACTGGCTGGAAGGGGAGAAGGGGTTAAAGCTGATGCCTTTGTCCTTCAGGTCAATCCTTTAGGAGTCTCTTTAGGCTTCATAAATTCAAATTCCCCATCATACCAGGCCAAGGGGAAAGGAAAGGGTGATACATCTTTAAGTACTGAGGATGAGATCACCTTCTTTTTATAGCAACTGAAATCATCCAAAAGCTGCACAGCAGCAGGCTGAGCACGTTTCTCAAGCTGCATAAAACCAGCACTATCTGGGAATTTCTTTCCAAATAAAAAGGGAGCACAGACCCAGCCAGATCTTATCTTGTAATATGACTCTTACACACTGCTTTTCTTTCTTGGAGAGAACCGAGGGGTTTGACTGGTTTTATGTTATTATTTCTCCAGTCATTTAATTCCATCTTTACAGCCATGAAAGTGAAAAACAGGTCCTTCTTTTTCCACCAGGATTCCTGCAGGAGGGATGACAACATCACAGGGCATGTTTGCAGACATGGCTTGCCCCCTGTAAAACCCCCAAGAACACATTTATTCTAAAATTAGAGTCCAGCAGGAGGGCCCATAAATCAGACAGTGCTGCCTTTCCCCACACGTTGTGCAAGCTGAGTGACATCACTGTGTTCTGACTGTTCTGTGCCTCGCTCTGCTCACGTGAGTCACGCTGCAATCAGCCCTTCTTGGGGGGCTCACTTTTAGCAAAGGTTTAGCTGTTCTGGGCCAGGCTGTGTTGTGAGCTTTGTCCTTGGCTGGGTTCATACCCTGTAGCTTTGCCTGGCAGAGGAGAAAGCTCACAGAGGGTGAAATGACTTGAGTGTGTTGCTTCAGTGGTGGCCAGGTCGGGTCAGCAGTCGCAGTCTGGGTCACTGGGGCCTGATGCTCCTCGTGCCAGCTCAGAGGTGGGTGCCACCAGCATCTGAACTGGTGTGAGTGGGACTGCAGCAGGTGGGCACTGAGAAGTGCCCAAGGTCTGAAGGTACTTGTGGAGCAGGTTTGTTTCCACTTATCTCAAATACTGATGTCGTAAGGAATGTGTATGTTTTTGAAAAATGTTGTTTATTCATAGATATTCATCTAAGACACTGAAAAAACCCAATAGTTTACAGTTTCTTTGATCAGGAAGAACATCAAATGTGTCTCCATGTGTTCTCATGCTCTTATCAATACTTCCCCAAGCCTTCTGCTGACTTTCATAGGCTAATTTATACAAACTTTGCTGTAAAGTATGGTAACATTTTCTGTAGTCCACCCAATGTTTTCTTCAGCAGAGCTTCCACCACACACAACTGTCTACCATGGGCAAGGCAGAACATTTCTCTGCTTTTGCCTCGGTATATCCATTTACTGTGATCAGATTTGCTACAATCTCACATCAGATTCACCTCATGGCAGCTATTAGCATCACTCTGATTTATTTCAGAATGGTAATGGAATACATGGGTATGTGATAGAATAGAAACTAAGGGAAAACTTATCTACTGTGCCATCCCATTGAGGAACAGAATGTAAATGATTTTGTATTTTTGCATACAGGATATTTCCTATTGTGCAAAAAAGTTCTTATGTCTATTAATCAGTAGAAGTCTCAGTAAGCCCTTCAATATTTAACCAAATTTTCAATAGTGCTGAAGATCTTTAAGCAATGACCAACATTTTTCAAACAGCTGTATTTAACCAAAATATTTTTGTAACTAAAAATGATTGTATTTGGTTTAGAAACAAAACATTTACAGGTTTGACAGAAAGGTTAAGGTTAAGGAAGGCAGGTTTTTATGGATGAGATGTCAGGTGATATCCAAGCTCTAGCAAAGACCTGACACTTGGGGATGCTTTTGTTTTGACAGTTCCTTTATCTTGACTGCTGCCATTTGTGGTTTTTTAAGGACTTGTGACATCTGATTCCTAGAGCTTTGTGCATAAGCAATAACAGTGTGTTTAATCTCCTCAGGACAGGGACTCTCTTCCTTTGTATGTGCATAGTAATTAGACCCAGCATAATTCAGTGCCTCTAAATGTTGCATGGGATACTGGAGCATCCAAAGCTGCACATGCATGGCATTTTCCTTCAGTTGGATTTGAAAATATCACTGTTATTCTTTTCATGCTGCCCAGCAAAGGAACATGGTGCTCACAAGTGGAATTGTCCCTTTGTCCCTAGTGCAAGGCCTCACAGGTGTGTTTGCCCTGAGCACAAGAGGAACTTGGGCAGCTGTCCATGACACTCCCAAATGGAGGCACTTGTCAGAACTAACACAGCCAGGAATCCTGGACGGCCAGTGCAGCACTCACTAATTACCTCCCAGGCCTTCCCATTTCCTTGATTGAGCCTGGCACACAGAGCCAGCCTGTGTAACCAGCGCTCTGAGGGGACTCAGTGCTTGCACTCAGAGACATTAGCTCTTCCTGACAGGAAATCACTTTGCTCCCTTAATGTTTCCACAAAGAACTGGTGAGATGCAGCGAGTAATTCCGAGAGTTTGGCACCTGATGTTGACAGAGCTCCAGCAGTCACTGTAGGCAGTGGGACTGGGTGTGAGGGAAAGCCTTTGGCTCAGAGCTGCCATTGCAGCATCCCTTGGCACTCCTGATGTGCAACACTGCCTGCAGGAAGGATTTTCCTGACAGCCACACTTTGCGTGGATTGGCAGAGACAGCTGTGAAGGAGGAAGAGATGTTTGCAATACAGCCTTTCTTTTGGCCTTAGCAATCAAATCCACATCTCAAGAGTGAAAAGTTTCTGCCTGAATTCATGGCATGAAGTAATCCTCAATGTTCTATGAGCAATTAGAGCTGTGAAATTCAAATTGATGTTCTTCAGCTTATTTATGTTTATTATGCTGAGGGAAGCCTTTCTCAGTGGAAAGAGGCATCCCACCTCCTGCAGCTCCCTGAGTGCCTCTTTTGCCACTGCACTGCGTCAGGAGAGGAAATCCCACAGCCTCCTGCCTGAGATAAGCACATCTAAGCTCCCTTCATCTAACAGATGTCTCTACCTTTTAAGCTGATCTGGGAAGCACTTTTTATAGTCTAAAATATTTGGCTAAGGAAAAGCTCCACTACAGGAAGGAGTGCTGTGCCTGGGGACACCCAGAGCCCGTGGATGGCCTGAGGCTGCTCTGCTGTGAACCATCTGCCTCTGCTCCACCTGCACCAGTGCCACCAGCATTGCCTGGGACAGTGTGCAGTGTGCACCTGGCCAGGGAACAGCTGCCACCAACAGGAAGAGCACTGCACACCTCAAGCCTTCAAATGTCTTCAAATGCAGGACAAAAACGCCTTACAGAGGAAGGTTGTCTACAAACAGTGAAGAACTTGTATTTCTAACACACACAATTCCCCCCAGGCACCATTTGGGGAATTCTTTAGGCATTGTAAAAGGAGGCTACAAGTCTAGTTAATATTTACACACATATAAATTGTCTGTAACAGGAGACAGGGTCCAAACAATACAGAAAAACACATGTACACTCTTCAGAATTAAAACCATCACGTCCAGCCATGGAAAGCTCTATTGTGTTTCAAATAACTTCTTGTTTATGTGAACTACCAACATGCTTAAAGAAAAATGGAGAATAAACTCATTTCACTACAGTTTGGATTGGTGAACCCTTGGTTAAGACATTACATAAATATTCTAGACCTTGGGAGTGAGGCAGAAAAGAAGAAGAAATTAAACCAAAGTTGTTAACTTGATACTTAATGACATTTTCGTATAGGTTCCTCTGGAGCATCAAAGGAAAGGGACACATACAGCCACAACCATTAATTTCAGTACTCTATCTTTCATGATTTAGGATAGCATTTTTTAGCAGTTTGCACATTAATGGAATGTGAAAATAATGAAAACCAGACATTTTGATATATCCTGAAAGGACTAGTTCCACTCCAACTCCAACAGGAAGTTTGGCTGCATGTGCAGTATGCACTTGAAGATAAGCTGTTTCAGAAAATCTGAGCTTAGTATTGCCCCAGCTGTAAATACCAGGCTGTTAGGAAATCCTGGGATTAGCTTAGGCCTGCTCATATCAATAGTCTGGGAAGAGTTGACAGGAGAGGACAGGTCATGCAACTCTAGTTCATTTAACACTGACTGCTTCTGCTAAGCTTGGAATTAGTTTTGAAAGCATTTTCTTTCTCTCAGTGTCCTGCTTTGCTGAGAAACTCCAAGAGGCAGCACCTGTGAGTGAAGCAGTCCATGAGTGACACACACCTACATGGATGGGGACCCCAGAGCTCCAGAAAGGTGGGGATCACCCAACACTCCTGCCATTGTGGTTTGTGCTGCCATGCAGTGTGTCAGTGACAAACATGCAAGTCCTTACACTTTCCCCTCCCAGTCCCCTGTTCTAGCTCTGTCACAAAGCTTCTGTGTCCTCTGTTGTCACTAATTACCCCTGGGTAATTAATTAGGGTCTGTGCTGAAACACTCCTACTCCTCTTCAGACTCTGCTCACTATAAGCAAGTGCTCTTCATAAAGGCCATCTTAACTATTTTGCTGGGAAAAAAAGATGAAGCTCAATAGAGGAAACCTAGGCTGGAAGTTCCCTTTCTGCCTCAGAATAACCCAGTCAAACTGACAGGCAACTTGTGCCACTGAGGCCAGGGTAAAACTGCTTGGTCTTCACACCTTATGGATTTAGTGCCCAAGTCTGAAACTTGGGAGGTGAATGTTTGTCATTGTTTGTAATTCATCTGGGTGACCAAAAGTTAAGATTATTTGAAGTGATTGTGAATTGTTGTGATGGACACCTCTGTAATACATACGGGTATAATTTCTATCCTTTTTTTTCACAGAAGAGCAGATCCCATGATTTATGAAAACATTTATTGAAAGGAGTAATAATCCCTCTGGGCCCTAATAAATGCTTTAAAAGCCCCTAAGCAATTGAGACCATTTTCACAGCTTAAGCCACCCCAGCTAATTGCATTTTCTCAGTTCACCACTGGTGGAAAAAGGAAGATCTCATGGAGACAAATGAGTGGGCTCAATACCTTAGTGTGCAGAAAAATGCATAATGTCATTGTGACTCACACTCCAAACCAGCACCAACACCCTGTGACAGTCAGAGAACCATCTTCAAAATAAAATTCCTGTTTCACAGGGTTCCTTTCCCCCACCTCTGACCAAATGAGATAATTATGTTTTGACTCCAGAGAAAAAGGCAACAGTTCATATACTTTCATCTAAACATTAATAGCAGCCTGGGCCTTAAGATCTTCTGGAAAATAAAATTTCTTTTGTTCTCTGCTCACAGATTCTTTCTGATTTTGCCTGCTATTAAAAATATTAACTGGAGTTCATTAAAATTAATACTGAAATACTAACATAACTATACAATATAATGTAATTAACACAGCATTAAAATCAGTAAAATAAAATTATTACCAAAACTGTGAGTCTTTCAACCGCCCTTTTGGCAAGATATTTCTAAACCCATAAAAGACTCCATCATTGCCAGTTGCATTCATACAATTGTTACTCATATTCAAATTTGATTCAGCCCCTACACTGCCAGAAGTGTGCACACCCATTCAGGAGTTAAAAATCTCATTTCCAAATTCCAACATAATTATTTGGAAATTACTGCTGAAAAGACAGTTTATTTTTAGAAAGGTATCACATATCTTTTCCCAAAGGAATTAAGGACTGAATCACTGCATTCCTTACAAACTGTGCAGGATTTGATCGCTGCTCTGAAGAAGCTGTTTGCTGCACCCTCTGTTACTGTCTGCTGGGATTTAATTTGCTCCTTAAGGCAGGCTGACACCTGTTCTTTGTGGTTCCAAACAGGTCTTGCAGGAGCCCTGAGCACTCCCTGGGGTGGGCAGCACACACCCGAGTTCTCAGGAGCAGCAGCACCTTGGGGTGACACCAGGTCAGCTCCCAGCCCTGTCTCAGCTCCCTGAACCCAGCTCTCCTCTCCAGATCTGCCTTCCCAGTGGACACAGGTAATGCTTGGGCACTCTTACACATTCACAGTGTGAAATCCTGTACATAAGAGGTGGTGAATGTTTCTTCAGCTATTGCTACCTGTGATCTCCAAGCCTGTGACACACCAGGCTGGAGAGCACGGACACAAAGGTGAGATGCAGGTAAGGAAACACTTGCAAGGAATTTAGCAATATGTGAGCACCAGGTAACTCTCCAGTGGACAGCCCTACTGTCTCACTGCCTGGGACACACTTCTCAGCACATACTTGGCCTGAGCAAGCTCTGCTGTTGCCAGTTCAGTTTTCCCAGCAGAATCCCACTTGAACACAAAGCCATACCCAGCCTGGCAGGGGCTGTTTCCTGCAAGGAGCCTGCCTTTGCCGTGGGACTGCCCCATGACCTCTTAGGCAAGTGCTTAGCTATGCAGTGAAAAGAGTTCCTACTCTGGCTGCAGATTTGCGGAGCTGATGGAGAGCTTGAGGTGTGTTCACCAGTGCTGAGGGGTTTCTGGGTACAATACAAGTACAGCTCAAGGGAAACAACGGGGTTGGACTCTGCGTAAGCAGCTCATAAAGCCCAGGCTACCACGAAGGCTGCAGTTCATATCTCAGTCCTGTTGAGATAATGACACACTCAGGGACAGCACAGGAACAACAGGATAAAAGCCTCAGGTGCAGAAGGCTCGGTGGTTTTGGCTGCAGGGGAGAGGGATCAGGCTGGGCTGAGAGCTGTTCATACAAGTTCAGATGTGTTTCTACTCCTACAGTGCCAGGCTGATCTCTGCCTTCCATTCAGCATATCCTGTGGCAATTAACTGATGAAAGTAGGGACAGGGGTGACCAGAGTGGTACAAAGAAATGGGCAAGGGCAAAAGAAAGCTAAACAGATAGCACACTTCTGACTTCCAAACTGCATGGCCTGAAGTATTCTGGTGTACATTCACAAGTGTAACTACAAAGGATCATTTTAGATGAAAAAAAATCTTCAATGTTCTGTAAGTGTGCATGTCAGCAACTTCAATTGTGTGTTTAATCGTGGGAGCAAAATTAGGCCAGTGCTCAACACTAGAAAATTCCAGAAGTAATTCTGAATTATCTTCCAAGCTGGCCAGTTTAACAGAGTTTATAAGGGGAGGCCCAAAACTGCCATGTCCTAAGTCGGAATGCCTTGATGGAGTTAGGGAGACAATTAGGGAAAGATTGCAGAATTAAGTTTTGCACAGAGACTGTCTGGATGACCCACTGACCCATAGATATGCCTTCAGCAGAACACAGCAGGCTGCTGGAGATGGCAATACCCCAATATAAGACTAAAATAGGATTAGAATCTTTAATTTGCTTAATCTCTTCAGCACAAAACTACATTTCATGCCCTGTGTCTTTAAGCTAGATAGAACATTCATTTGCCACATATAGCTGTTATTAATCTCAATTTCTTATTATCAGTAAAGAAAGACATGAGAAAGATGACAGTGCTTTGCAAGCTTGTAATGGGTTGAATAGAACTTGCAAAGCCTCAGAATGACAGTCTGTTCCTGCCAAAGTTTATTATGCACGTGCAGAGCTCAAGGCACACTGGTTACACTGAACTCTGACAGGCTTGGCAGGGTCAGGACATGTAGGAGAGGACTCAGCCACAAAGCAGACCCTCAAACACATTCAATAAATCCATATGTGCTAACCTGAAAACTCATTTTCATTGTTAGATATTGACACTCCATGTGGTGTTGTTAACAGGCACTGCAGGCTATCACTATTAGCTGCTACAAAAATAAATACAAGAAGGAAAATAAGGCCTTGTATAAATAACTTGCATGACTTTTGTGTAGCAAAGCTGGCTGTTACAGGCTAATGCCAAAGACACACCTCACAGCACTGAGCCAGGTGGTTTTGGCTGCAGGGGAGAGGGATCAGGCTGGGCTGAGAGCTCTTCATACAAGTTCAGATGTGTTTCTACTCCTACAGTGCCAGGCTGATCTCTGCCTTCCATTCAGCATAGCCTGTGGCAATTAACTATGAAAGTAGGGACAGGGGTGACCAGAGTGGTACAAAGAAATGGGGAAGGGCAAAAGAAAGCTGAACAGATAGCACACTTCTGACTTCCAAACTGCATGGCCTGAAGTATTCTGGTGTGCATTCAGAAGTGTAACTACAAAGGATCATTTTAGATGAAAAAACCCCAAAACATGGTGCCAAGTGTGCATGAGGAAGACCCGTAGGAGCAATGTGTAAAGATCAAATACAAAGCCCCCTCTCCATCAAGAGCTTGGCTGGACAGAGTGGTTTGTTCTGCTAAAATGTGCCATGGGATCTTTAAAAACCAAAATCAATTAGCATTCCAGGTTTCTAACTGATCCTGAGACTACTTAATCAATAGCCCCTCTAAGAAGACAAACTTTATCTCCCTCTTTTCTGACCAAGAGGTGTGATCTGCTGGGAGGTTTGTTTGGCTAGGGGAGCCTGCAGCAAGGAAAACAGCTGAGGCTTTTGTCTTTGTGTTTTGGTAGAAGCCAGAGAAAGCTGGAGGTGAGGCTGGGGGCTGAGCAGAGGCAGGAATAACTTTTCATTACCCCTTGGGATGATTAACTCTCAAGCATATTAGATATTTTCCTAGCAAAATGCTGTGTTGACTTCAAATTTGTCTCCTGTGTCAAGGTCAGCATAGGGGCCTTCCACAGAAAATACTCTTGTCTATACCATGTTATGGGAAATGAGTGTCTGACTGTTTATGGGTGAGAGAGTGTTAGTTTATTGCTGTCAGAAGCTGGCAGTTATATTCGCTAGCTGGCTGTGGCTTAGAAAATCCCTCATTTCTAAGCTGGGTGGATGCGGGATGCGGGTGGGCTGTCCCGGAATGCCGGGTGATGTCAGGGACGCGGGTGGGCTGTCCCGGGATGCCGGGGGATGTCAGGGACGGGGGGGGCCTGGGCCTGGAGGGCGGGGGGGG